>JARHVA010001890.1:805000-835000 GCA_037957365.1 Torreya grandis
AATTCATGCAATATGTGTTTTCACATTCCACACTTCCCATAACTCATGAAACGCATGACCTCATGGGCTCGATGGGATTGAAAACATATCCTACAATGGGATTTTCAAAATTTATACATGTTTACAAAAATTCAACACTTTATCTTTTCTACAAGTAAAAAGTTCAATGGTTCTCACCACTTTAAGAATTGACTATAAAAAATTTAGGGAATGAATTTTAGTAATAAATTATGTAAGCCTATTATTACACTCAAATCCGTCTCTAGATATTATTGTTATGAAAAATAATCTCACCGATAGAAGTCTATAGCTTTCACCTATTCCTCTTAAGATCGAAACTACATTGGGTAATATTTATCATCCATTTATTTTTGTTTGTAATGTAATTAATTAGGTTTTATGAGACTAATTTTAGGAAATTTTTATTTATTTATTTTAATATGACGTAATTAAAACCATAAAACCTATCAACTTTTTAATTCAACCATATATTGGTTTTCATTATGAAATGAATGCCATCCCAATATTTAATATTAAAGGTAAAAATGTATTCCCATGATTTTCATGAGAGGAAATTGAAAATGGTAAAAATTTTCCTCTTTTATTATGTTGAAAAATATTGATCTTTTATTATGAATTAAAGTCAACCTAAAATTTTTATTTTGATTATTTTCCCTTGATTAAAAATCATTGGGTGCATTGAAACTTCAATTCCTTCATCTTTTATCTCAAATATTTTTTTGAGAATATAAAAAATATATATTGTTAGTAGGAGGATTATTTTAAATTGAGGAACAATATGACAAACTATAGTTGAAATGAAGACAATGTCTCATGCATCATCAATGGGAAATGATTGCGCTAACAAAAAAATATAGAACTATTTTTTTATGAATATTATATTTACTATATACATTTATTTATAGATTAGTAAAAATAACATTTTAATTATTTATTAATTTTCTTATGGATTTATTTAATTTCACAAGTTTTTTAATCTATCGTAATGGTCATAATAACACTATAATAATGCAATTTTAGAGCTATAATTATATTTTAAAATAAATATTATAATATTTTAAAATATAAATCTATGATGGTATTTTTAACCATATTTTTACACAAAAGAAACTTATAAATAAACATATATATAATAAATAGAGTGACTACTAAGATTATGTAAATTTTATACCTAGTTATAGGGCTTATTTATTACTTTTTAAGCTATTTTTAACTTGTCTTCCATTCTATTTACACTTTTGATCAATCAATTCTATTTAATATTATTTGCATATAATTTTATTATATTTTTTACTTAATTTTGAATCATTTTATTAGAGAATCAATATTCTAGTTTTTCATATATATAGTTACACTTTTTATAGGATCTATGTCAATATGATTATGTCAAGTACAAATGTTTGGTCTTGTAATTCCTATCAAGTTATTTTAAAATGAGGGAAAATATTAAAATATTTATTCAATAGTATTTAATGAATTAAAAAAATACATATAATTTGACAAATATTTATTGGTTTTTCTAAAAAGATTCAATTGAATAGAAAATCAATTTACACGTATATGGAAATTTTACAAAATATTAACCAATAGAAATATGAATAAACTCTATAATTTTCCAAGCATTTATATAATTTTATAGTGTTTGATTCTTAAAAATATCCCTAGTTCTGGTGTGGTAAATCATGTAATTATAAAAAATGGATTGGTTATGAACCTAGTTATCTACCATGGTTCATAGGATTACTTGAAATTTCTGAGTGGCTTGGCTCTTTTTATTATAAGATTACCTTTCCACTCATCATGTATATGATACATGATGTTATTCATGTTTATATGTTATAAAACTATGTACTTGATCCATCACACATTTATAATTATTATTGTTTACATATGGATAAGGATTGCCATTAGGATTATCAAGCATTGGTTACATGAACATTAGCTCCATTAGGTTGATCAAGTGAAGAACATGTGGGAAAAATATAGCCTAAATTACAATACTTGGTAAAATAATTATAATATATAACATATTTATCCACATCTTTTTACATGAAAAATCGAAGATAATGTTTTTTAGAGGGGGACGTTTGCAATGTCTCACCTTGATACCACTATTTCATGGAGGGTGGATGTATTATTTAAAACTTCTATTACTTTATGGATTTATATATTATGTTTACCACTTAAAAAATGGAAAAAATATTTATAAAATCTCTATATACTAAAACATATTTGGATACATATAGTTATATGTGTAGTTGTGAGATCATGTATGTATGCATGCCTTGTTTATTATAGGAACTTATATGATGTGGCATATTACTTATAATTTAAACAATTACTAAGATTAACATTAACATGAAATTATGATTCCTCAATGTATTCAAGAAAAAAGACTAACATTGTGATTGATTATACCACTTACAAAATAGATAAATCATGAAGCATTTTATAATATATTTATTTCATTAAGTTACTTTGAGTAATTTGGAATATTAAGAACATAAAATAATATCTTTCCATTTGTAAAATTAATGGAAATAATAATGAATATTTTTTTATAATGTTTTTTTTCATAAACTAAATATGAAATAATATCAACCATGTTAATTGAAAAAATAAATGAATCCACTAGTCACTTTTCATATTTTTTCAATATGTTTAAAATCGTAGAATTCTATTTTTATGTAAATAAACTATCATTTTTTCCTTGTAAGTTATCTAAATATATGAATATGTGCTTTGGGAAACTAGCATGCATTGTGTTATTAATTATGTTAAGACTAGAATATTAAGTGAATTAAATCCTCTATGATCATAGATTAATTTTATTTATTTGAGATAACTTTTGTTTCTTTAAATATTAATGCGAAATATATTATTCCTTTTAGAAAATCTCATTTTGAACTTTTCACTCTACATTCCAAACCTATCTACTAAATATTATATATACATTTCCTCTATCCAAGATGAGACCTATAAATCCTTAATGTTCTTACTATTTTAACATGGCCACCATGAATAATGAGATTAACATAGCACAACTAATCATTATTAATGACTATGTTAGTTATATCTATTAATCATTCAACTTTCCCTAACATGAATAATATTGTTCCAAGTGGCACAACCAAAATGCAAAGAGTAACAAAATATTCAGTCACTCTTTTAGTTGATATCCTTTTTTGACTCTATTGGTAGGAAGCATAAGATCATGCCATTTAGTGAAAATCTTGCAAGGCATATTCACATCATTATTTCCTTAATTATTTTTCCATATCATTACCATGTGTGTTTGTAAACACATTTTTTTTTAATAACGCAGACCCAATGCCTATATAAAATTGGGTTAAATAGTAAATAAACCCTTTTTGATTTAATCATGGTGATGTAACCAATATTAATATCAATTTTTAAATATTATTTACATATAACTTATGACTTAAAATTTATGTCTTTGGTCACTTATAAACCTCACAATTGATTAAACCATGTGGTAGTAGACCTAACCTCACATGTTAATTAATATAAATCATATGAGATATAAAAATCAATTACCCAAAAATGTCGTGATGGAAATAATGTCACCATATCAAATAACCACACATAGTCCCACTATCAAAATGATTTAATCCAATGCCATTATTAATGTACTATGATTTAAATTCTATGTATTTGATTAAGTGAATGACCATGATAGAATCATGTGTCAAATATCATGTGGCCATTCCCAATAGACTTATCCATAGAGACTAAGTGACTTATACACACTTTGTGACTCCATGCCAACATGGTCTTAACATGTTGATGGATAATATCCTTTAGTATAAAATAGGCCACATGTATTATATTCAACCATGTTTGCATACCTAATAGATATATAACCAATGTTGTGGCAATTAAATACATTCAAAGGAGGCCATATGAAGCATTGTGGACCTATTAGTATGATTTTTTAAACATGTGTATATAGGTACCAACTTCCTCTCTCTTGACTCACTTGTTGTTTCAATTATTCATAGACTTTAGGCTGGCTAAAGCCAAGTCTAGAGATGCATAAAACTATAAATTATAGTCTAATGTAAAGACAAATTTAAACTCAAGTAATTTTGGTTGTTGGGACCATAATAATAGTTTGATAATTTTAATAACAAAAGACATAATTCTTTATTTAATAGATCCAAATGAAGCTCTTGATGATAAAACGTGGTAACCATCCAAATGTTAAACTATAAAACATTATTTATACAGAATAAGACTTTGTGTGAACCCATGGACCTATGTATTTAAGCATTATGGTTTATTGAAATTAATATTTATTAGATCCATTATGTGATAAAAACATAGTAAACTAAGGTTGCATGGAATACAATGATCACTTTAATATAAATTTGAGAATCATCTATAATTTATCCATAATAATGTGATTAATTGGTGGCCAATCCATTAAACAATATAGTAGAGACTATGTGGGAGTTGATAGACTCTATAAACCTCCTAAATAGTTAGGAGCCATTGTATTCATGAACCATTTGGGAACACATATAAATTTTAATAATAATGAGTGGAATTTAATACAATAAGATTATATATTAATATAATCATTGACCTAATGTAAACAAAGGTTTTACATCCGATGATTAATAAGTACAAGTTTATAATATTCTCAACATGATGGTGGAATTTTTTTTATATTTAAAAAAACATGAGTGAGTTTGTTTGTTATCTATATTAATCTAAATAGATTAATTATAGATGAATTCAAATGTTCATTTCATAATAGTGTAAGACTTGTTAGTATGATTTCTATCATAGAGATTTGAAACTTGGCCTGATAACATTTAAGTTTGTGTTTAAAATGAAAATGTTATAGTTTATTTTAGAATACACAGTAAGGGTGTTACATATTGATTTAAATTTTAAGGGTTTATTGAGTGTAACCCTTAGGTTACTAAAATATCTAAGCATAGTAAATCAAGATATAAAATATATAATAAATACAACCATTAATTTGTCAAAGAACTGATCTAATATGATGCTTCTAATAATTTAGATGAATCATATAAATGAATACCTAGTTGGAAACTACCTAAGATAAAGGATATACATGTTGAAAAATGGTACTTGAGGTAGTCTAAGTGTTGAAAATATGATCCAAGTGTCAAAAATGTCATTAGACAATAACTCCCTACAATGAATAGTAGCATTGTGTTACTAGTGTCTACTTTTCATGCTAATATCCTCTGTGTAGTTATTGATTTATGATTTTGTAAGTACCTATGTCTGAGTCTATCAAGCATGTTTTTATGTGGAAAAACCCTAATTCACTATCTATGACCTGTTTTGGTTAATTTTGAATAGAAAACCCTAGAGCTCCATATGATTAAGGTATTAGTTTGGCACAAGTAATAAAGGTTTGGTGTTAGTTGGGTAGGATGGTCATCCTCAACACCTCATTTTGATAAGAAGTGCATACATACCAATATTCTAAGGAGTTATCAAGCTCATTGTATTTCTCCCCACCTAAGTACTAGTGTAAGTGAAAGTGAAGCTAGTATAAATGTTAGTTTAAGTGCTTTGAGTGAGGATTAGGATAGGAAATATGTGTATTCTAAGCTTAGGAAGGATGTATATTATTACATATATAATTAAGGAAGAATAATGACTAATAACCTTGATTATGCATAACATGTTCTAATTTTATTTGTCTGTATTTGCATTTGATTTCCATCTAGTGAATAATGGGCTAAAAGTCATGTATAATTACCGATCCACTAATTTTGTCGGATTTGAAATAGTTATAGGCTGACCTTATCTATCTTAGGAATTTAAAATATATAGGTAAGGGATAAAAATAGGTAAAAGAACAAGAGTAATAGAAAATGAGACACTAGCATTATGGAATTAGTGTCCAAATATGGCTCTAATATATAGGTGGCATTGATCTGGTGCTTTTTTGGGGTTTGAAATAGTTCTAGGATAACTCTTTGTGTCTTAGGAATTAAAAATATATATGTTTGGTCTAAAAAGAGGTAAAATGATAATATCACTATAAAATGAAACACTATCATTATGGCACTAGTGTCCAAATATGGCTCTAACATCTAGGTGGCATAACCCAAGGCATTAACATCCTAGATGCCTAAAGGAGGGTATGAGACTAATTTTGAGATGTGTAAGGATGTGTGTGACCCAAATGAAAACTAGATAAGAGTCTTAAAATACCCTCATATAAGTTTAGAATTAATCTAGGGATGGTTGGTCTTAAGCAACACTCTTGGCACTCAAGTGACATTTTAGATGAGTACACATATAAACTTTACAAATATCCTGTAATCATGTGTGAAAAATGGGAGATTTTGTGTATACCATGGGCATCCTTCAAAACATAATTTAAAGCCACTTTTTCATAGATAATATAGTTTCAAGGGTCATGATAGACATGTGTGCAAAATCTATAAGCATACACAATACAAAATACCTATTTGACAAAATACACAAATTATTTAATTAGCTTTTTGAAATAAAAAATTATTTTATCCAAACTCAAATATGCATGGTATTTTTTTAAGAAAACATATATTTAAAATAATACCCTTTGAAAAGATCCCTAAAAATTCTATGTCTATTCAACTTCAAAAAAAATTGTGGTCTCAAGTTAGTAAATTCTAATATTGCTAATATTGTAAAAATAAAAAGGATTTCCCACTTAAAAGAGACATAAATTCATATGCACACTATAGTTTTTTAGGATATTTATTGAATTACTTTAAATAAATTCCTCTAACGATTTTATGCAATAATTTTAGATTTACTAAGAATCTTTCATCTTTTATACATATCTCTATCCCACATTTGTGATGATCAATACTATAAAAAATAGATCAAAATGTGTGATAATAAAAACTTGAAATATTGAAATTATGCACAAATAATAGGCCCTACAAAACCCCCAAATAATATTGGTTCAAAGTAAGGGTTACCTCATGTAGTAACCACAATTTCACTATTATAGATTGTAATGAAAAGGAACATGAAAGAAGTGTAAAATATGAGTTTATCTTAGTTATAATAATGTGCTCACCTACAAGTTAAAACAAATACAATGAAATGTGTAAGAGATTAATTCCATCAGGTAATACATCAATAACGAATAATGCATATGACATTTACACTACTAAAAACCTATCCCACTAACATATTAGCATAAAAATAACAATGTCGAATAAAATAAATCCTTTGTTTAAAAATAAAATAAAAAATAAATTGAAGTATTTAGGCCAGTAGGGAACATTTTAATATGTATATTTAGTATCAGTTGAAATTATAATATAAATTTAAATTATGGGGCTCGTATTTAAAGGGAAAGATAATTTTTCATAAACATAAGACTAAAACCCATAAATGCAATGTGTTATGCCAAAAAATAAATATCCTCTATTTGAGAGAAGCTACAATAACTTAATTAAGTTGTAAGTGTCTTGCTAAGCACCCCAGTTTGGTGTTTTTTTGAGGACACACATTTACAATTTCATTTCCCTGAGATCAAAACCCACAAATGGCACATTTTGAGCGAACAAATTAAAAAAAATTGTTTGAGAGAAGCTACAATAAGTCAATAAATTGTAAGTTCCCTGCTATGCACCCTTATTTTGTGTTTTGGTGATGACTTACATTTAAAATTTCATTAATTTGAGATTAAATCCCATAAATGTCATGTTTTAAGGACACACATTTACAATGTTATGTTTTATGCCATGTAATAAAAAACCTTCACTTGAGAGAGACTACCACCTATAAATTCATGGTGATCTCATTTTCTACCATCTGATTGAGAAGTGTTATCATTTTTTAAAACTCCTCCTTGATGTCTAATTTGAATAGGTTTCTTGAAAGTCTAGAAGATCATATTATTTAATGTTTCATCTATGAATCATTTATGGTGGTCAGATACATAAAATGATTCTTTTTTCCATAAGTGTTTCCCTATTGCCATGCTCATTCTAGCATATGTATCATGCAGAAGAATTATCAAAGTCATACCCATGGTTGATCTATCTATTTTGTCCATTAGATCAACACCACATTATATTATTTACATTGTATTGGATCATAGTGTGAAGCACACAAGAATACAAAAATGAAACATTGAAATAAGGCAAGAAAGCAACAACCTTTAGTAGACCACTTTTTGAAAGGCAAATGGTAATGGAAACTAGATTTTTTTAGCGAAGTCAAATATTCTACAAAATATAAATATTTTTATTACTAAAATGTAGATGAAGAGGATGAAGGTAGAAAGATGGATGAATTTTCTTTATTAAGGTTGACTTCAAAGAAGAAACATATGGTTGGACTGAGATTTGCAAGGGGGAGTGATCGTGGAAAGATGATAACTCATATTTCAAACTAATCACATTTATATTAATTTTCATGAATTTAAATTATTATGAGTACATATATTAACTAAAAAATTGATGGATTCTAGAGATATTAAATTATTATGACAATATGTATTAACTAGGGTAGTTGTTGGGCCAAAAGTTGAGATCTATTAGACTCTGACCAATACATGCCTTAGAATAGTGTGATGTCACATTTACAATTGTTTCCCTTCTATTGAAATTTTACAAAATTTTATCTCATTCTTAAATGAAAAGTACATTCAAGATTTTACTCTTTTTTAAACTTGGGTAATTTTTGAATTGCAATGTTGGAATAGGTTGAACACATTGGAAGGGCTAAGAAGGGTTCAATTTTTATCGATAGAGGGAGGGAAGGAGTTCAAACTTGGTAAATATATTTTAAAATAAAATTCAACATAAGGGTTAAATATTGCATAGGCTAAACAATTTCCATGTTTAGTAATGGCATCGTTATTAAAAAAAAATTCATCAAAGACATTCACCATGAATAATATGCTCTATGTACACACTAGCCAGAGATTAAATTCGAGGGTCATATGCCAAATTTTTATTTTTAGGCCATAATTTTATTTTTTTTCAAAGACCATATTAGATGTAAGGAATTTTTTCCAACAAATCATCTTCATTAAAAAAGATCATAACAAGTAAAGTTGATCATCATATTTATATTACTATAAATCTGTTTCTTGGCATCCTTAATGTTAAGAACATTGACGATATTCATATCAAAATTGATTTAATGATATTTAATGCAAAAAAAACAAAAGAAAGCAAGTTACGGAAATTTATAAATGGTAGGAGTTAGCAAATTGATTTAACATGGGTCAAAATTCATCAATTTTAGGAGGTGATAAAATTTATTTCCTATTTCATACCACTTGCATGGACAATAGAGAAATCTAATTTGGGAGGAATGGCATTTCCGAAAGGATATTAGTGATCTACGTGAGTAATGGGATTTAATATTAGATATTCAAAGCAAAATAGACTATAAGGACCCGAACTGACACATCCCCTGACCACCACCCAAGTCATTGTATACAAGCTCTTTTGACCATCTCATCTTTTAATTGTCGATCAACGCTTCATCTCTATATTCCATGAATAAGTTTAGCTTGTAATTATTATTTTAGAGAGGCCAACTACTATAATAGTAAAATTCCAATGGGACCCAGCAAAAACAATGTTGAGTGCTGTAATTCTAACTCATTTAACTAATAAGTGATACTGATGCGTTCCAATAATAAAAAGTCACCAACTCATTTAACTCCAAGGGTCATGTTTTATCAAAAGTGGAAAACATCAACATCCTCCATGCATGAATGTATGGAATTTTTTTTTATATTGATAGATGGGAAAAGCATCTACACATGAACATCCTAACGTACAATAACTCTGCTTGAATTGAATGAATTTTGTTTGGATTGGTAAATGAGAAAATAATCTACCCATTGTTAGGGCAATTATATAGCCAAATAATGGCATCCATGAGCATTAAAAACAAAGAGATAGTAATACCATCGAAATAAATTTGTTTGCACCCACTTATGTGAAGCATTGCATAGAAATTTAGAATGCATGCGTAACATGTCTACATTTTGGCGTTGGAGTATGGAATCCTTGCAATCCGATCCAAAACCAATCACATGGCACAGGATACTGAGGAGTGATACTAATGTATTCCAATATTTAGGGTCTGCACATGAGATTAAAAATCATGCTCTTAACCCTCTGCAGCCTAGCTGTATGGCTTCTCCTTATGGGTTTAGCTGCTACCTGTGTTATTTGAGCAAGTTTTTTTTGGATATTACTGAAAATTAAATAAATTCATCAATAAAAGTATGGCAGGAATAGAGGAATAATGTGTAGAATTTTTAAATAAAATTAAATCATAGCCAAATATATTGAATATTCATAATTTAGAAGAGATAAGAGTTGCAAAAATAAAAAATACTTCTTCAAAAAATTGGAATCATTCTACTTCTTCTTCTTGAAAATAAAGATCAATTACAATGTATCAATAGAATTGCATGTGAACATGATTTTCTAATTATTGAATAAAATAGTTTAAATTTATCTAAATAATAATTTGCATGTAATAGCAACTAAAACTAACTCTAGCCTTTCTAAGGCTTTATTTTTTCTAAAAAATATATTAACTTAAAATTAACTAACTATCTAAATTTAGCTCCACAAAAAATTGTTCATGCAAACTAAATTTACACTAATAGTCTAAAAATAGAACTGAGTGTACTACACTTAAGTGTCACTTTTGAACATACTCCCCCTTGATGCTAAGCAGGGTCACAATTTGATCTCTAAGTGTCCAAAACTGATCTATTTTAACTAATTTTGTGAAGATATCTGCCAATTATTCTTTAGTGTTGATGTATTTCAGTTCTACTACCTTAATCTACACTAAATCTCAGATAAAATGATGCTTTAAATGAAAATGTTTTATCCTATTGTGATGGACTGAATTCTTGGCCAATTTAATAGTACTAATGTTATCACAAAAAATAACTGTGGGCTGAACTTTAATCTCTCCAATGTTTTCAAGAAGTTTTCTAAGCCATAATGCTTGTGTGCTTGCTGAAGTGACTGCAACATACACTGCTTCTGTAAAATAAATGGCAACTATACTTTCCTTCTTTGAGCTCCAAGTAATCAAACTAGAACCAAAAGAAAAATAATTCCTAGATGTTGACTTTCGATCATCCAAACTACCTCCCCAATTAGAAACACTAAAACCAACAAGATTGAACCTTTAAGAAGTGTAGTAATGAATACCAAAATCTAGAGTGCCTTTCACATACCTCAAAATTCTCTTGGGTGCCTTCATATGTATTTCTGATGGATCTATCATGTACCTTGATATAAGTGAAACTGAATAAGCAATATTAGGTCTTGTGTGAGTTAGAAACATTAAACTTCTAACAATACTTCTATAGGATATCTCATCAACTCTTTTAGCACCATCATCTCTACACAACACTACTCCATGAGAAACTAGAGTGGAGATTGGTTTACAATCAACCATATCAAGTTTCTTCAACATATATTTAACATACATTGTTTGACAAATGAAAATTTTATTCTCCCTTTGATAAACCTCCATTCCTAAAAAATATTTCATAAGGCCTAAATCTTTCATCTCAAATTCATTCATCATGAAAACTTTGAATTCCTCCTTCATCATAGAACTGCTACCCATATACAACAAGTCATCAACATACAAACTTACAATTAGAATATCATTACCTTCTTGTTTGTAGTAAAGGGTAGGTTCACTCTTACTTCTTTGAAATCTATTATATTGAAAATATCCATCAATCCTAGCATACCACACTCTTGGTGCTTGTTTGAGGCCAGACAAAGACTTATTTAAGTTGTAGACATGATTTTCTTTTCCTTGCACTTCAAAACCTTGTGGCTGTTCCACATATAATTCTTCTTCTAAGTACCCATTCAAGAAGGCACTTTTCACATCCATATGATGGATGCTCCAATTAATTTGATATTCTAATGAAATCAGAAATATAATGGTCTCTTGTCTTGCTACTCATGCAAATGTCTCTTCATAATCAATGCCATACTTTTGTGTGAAGCCTTTAGCAACTAATCTCACCTTATGCCTTTCAACACTTCCATCACTATTACGCTTAGTCTTGTAGACCCATTTGGTGCCAATATTCTTCTTGTCATGTGGAAGCTTTGTAAGCTCCCAAGTGTCATTCCTGTGAATAGAGTCCATCTCTTCTTGAATTTCTTGCATCCAAACCTCATTAGTATGTGCATCTTCAAAAGATGATGGTTCAAAATCACCCTTGGTAAGTAAAGCAAAATTTAGTGTCTCACCTCTTGGATTTTCTTCATGTGCGTGACTTGAACTCCTTTAATAAATATCACTCAATCTTCTTACCTTCCTTGTAGAACTAGGACTTGAATCTGGACTTACACTTGGAATTGAACAACTAGATGAGGGGTTACTTGGCGGATTTATAGCACTTGGAATAGAAATATTAATGGGTTGCCCATGATCAATATCATTCATAATAACTTCATTTAAAATATATTTTCACTTCTCCATATGGCCTTTTTGATGACCATCAACTCCTCCTTCATCAAAAATCACATCTCTTGACACAATAAGCTTATTAGTGAGAGGATTATATAACTTGTAAGCCTTACTTTTCTCACTATATCCAAAAAAAATACATGACTCACTTTTGGGATCTAATTTTTGCCTCTTTTGATCAGGAACATGAACATAGGCTAAGCAACCAAAAACTTTGAAATAATTAACATTTGGCTTTTTCTCATACCAAGCTTCATATGGAGTCATCCTGTCAAGTGCACTAGTGGGACTCTGATTGAGAATACATACTGCTATAGCAACTACATCTCCCCAAAAAGAATTACTTAATCCCTTTGTTTATAGCATGCTTTGTGCCATCTCTACCACTGTATGATTCTTCCTTTCAGCTACACCATATTGTTGAGGTGTGTATGTAGTGGTGAGTTGTCTTCTAATGCCATGCATATCACAATAACCTTGAAAGGCTTTTGAACAAAATTCTCCTCCATGATCAGTCCTTAAGCATTTGATTTTACACCTTTTCTCATTTTCTACAAGGGCTTTAAACCTCTTGAATGTCTCAAGAGCTTCACCTTTAGTCTTCAAAAAATAAACCCAACACTGTTGTGAGTAATCATCAATAAAAGTAATGAAATATGATGACTCATCCAAACTCTTTATCTGCATAGGACCAAAAATGTCGAAACTCGAGTGGATAACGGGTCCTCCATGCATTGCCTTTTAGAGATTTCTCTCTTCCATGTTTTCCTTTAGCACATCCTTCACAAACTTCCTTGGGCTCTTCAACCTTAGGCAAACCAGAAAATACTGCTTTTGATGTTAGAATCTTCATATTATGAAAATTTAAATGCCCATACTTGAGATGCCACAACCAACTTGTAACCACATATGCCATATTGACAAGGTTCTTGTTATGTTCACCAAACTTCAATGGGAACATCATGTTCTTTGTCATAGGCACAACTGTTACCACCCTATTTCCATGATTCTTATCATTAATTATACATTGTTGATTTTCAAATACAACTTCATAATTCTTCTCACATAATTGTCCAACACTCAACAAATTATGCTTTAAATTTGGAGGGTAATAAATGTCTTTAACACTCTTCATACCTTCTTTTGTATGGACTTCCATAGTTCCTTTTGCAACAACCTCCAATGATTTGTCATCACCAAGCTTGATCTTGGATTTAAAACTTTCATCCATTATAGAAAAAAGTTTTTCGTTCCCTTACATGTGGGTAGAACATCCCGAATCTAATTACCAAACATCTTTAGAAATATTTTCAGCTTTGTCATAAGATAAAAATAAATTATCTGGAGGATTCTCATCACCTTCTTGAGCATAATAAACACTTTTACCATTATTTTCTTTTAATCTACACTCATAATTAATGTGGCCATACCTATTACAATGATAACACTAGATATTTATTTTATCAAATTGGCCTCTACCTCTTCCTCTAAAACCACCTCTTCCTTGGAAACCCACTCTGCCTCTATTTCCTCTTGAGTAATTCTGATTTTGACCTCTACCTTGGCCTTGATTACTTTTGATGCTACTATTGGCATCTTCATTCTTTGTGATTTGTAATTTGGAAGAAAAATCTTTCTCATCACTTTCCCCAAATGAACCTCTCAATCTTTCTTCATCAGACATCAAAGATCCAACTAGATGATCAAATTGAAGGGTAGACAAATTCTTGCTTTCTTCTATGATTATGGCAACATGGTTCCACCTTGGTGTGAGTGTCCTCAACACCTTTTTTATCACAACCTCATTGTTCACAATTTTACCAAGTGTAGGAATCTTATTAACCACATCTTTTACTCTGGCACAATAGGTACTCACACTTTCAGCTTCTTGCATCTTTAAATTCTCAAATTCTCTCTTCAATGTTTGTAACCTGAAAACTTTGACTTGATCACTACCTTGGTAAGCTTTTTTTAGAGTCTTGCAAGCATCCTCTGTTGTCTTTGCTCCTGCAATTCATGGAAATAGGCTCTTATCTAGAGCTATTTGAATATGAAATAAGGCTTGAGCATTCTTCTTCTTAGCCTCCTTCTTAGCTATTTTATCATTTGATGTGAGGGCATTCCAATCAGCTGGCTCTGCATAACCTGATTCAATAATCTCGCACAAATCTTTTCCTATCAAAAAAGGAGTTAGAATTCGACATGATATTTTTTTTGGCAAAATTCCAACTATTAAATCTTTAACCCAAAAGAAAAATACCTGCTCTGATACCAAATGTAGAATTTTTAAATAAAATTAAATCATAGCCAAATATATGCAATATTCATAATATAGAAGAGATAAGAGTTGCAAAAGTAAAAAATACTTCTTCTTCAAAAAATTGGAATCATTCTCCTTCTTCTTCTTGAAAATAAAGATCAATTACAATGTATTAGTAGAATTTCATGTGAACATGATTTTCTAATTATTGAATAAAGTATTTTAAATTTATATAAATAATAATTTGCATGTAATAGCAACTAAAACTAACTCTAGCCTTTCTAAGGCTTTATTTTTTCTAAAAAATATATTAACTAAAAATTAACTGTCTAAATTTAGCTCCACAAAAAACTGTTCATGCAAACTAAATTTACACTAATAGTCTAAAAATAGAACCGAATGAACTGGATTCTCCTTACGAGTTTTGCTGCTACCTGTGTTATTTGAGCAGGGTTTTTTTTGGATATTACTGACAAATAGATTCATCAATAAAACTTTGACAGGAATAGAGGAATAATGTTTACTTTTAATATATGCGTTCATATGCACAAACCCGAATTCATAGCCCTCTAACATCATTTTAAAAGCACTCAAGTCGCTCACTTTCATCAAAATGGCACAGGCAACGGAATCATTACTCACATGAACATTTTCCATGCTTGAATTGATGGAATTGTGTTTGTATTGTGTAGATAAATGTTACACAACCAATGGCTTTTATGAAATTTTAATTTTTATGCTGTACAGCTTTGGAAATAATGTTACCTCTGAAACCTTAAAATTTATAGAAGTTTATAAATGTATATGTTTATTTTAATTTAATTTATTTTATATTAGTAAAATAATTATTATTTTAATACAAAATGAGTCCTTACAATTTTTAGATTGTGTGAAGTGAATCCTCAACCTATACAGTAGTATAAAAATAGAATCAAACTCATGACAAAAACCGCCTTTACAGATTACTAAAACTAAATAAACTATATCCGAAAACCTAAACATTTTAATACTTCCCTCTTTTAAACGTGGACTGTCGTTCCCAACGCGCACCACATAATCTCGATATTCAAAATCCACTGTTATCAATTAAATATGACAGTGATTCAATGGTCGTTGTCAGCAAAATATTAATTCCAGGGTCGGGGATTAAGTTCAGGAGCTTTCTTGTAGTGTACTCTAGCAGCCTATTAGTTTTCCTGTAATTATCTCAATCCTTCCAACTTTCTGGTGCTTTGCTCACATATCAGAATGCAGATCTAACACGAACAGCAGAATGCAGAACAGCAGTCACGAGTTCTAGCGCGAACAACAAAACGCAGAACAGCAGGTACGAGGTCTAGAGTGAACAGCAGAACGCAGAACGAAGAACAGCAAGTACGAGGACTACAGTGAACAGCAGAACGCAGAACGCAGAACAGCAACCCACGGGCCCCACAGTGGACTGGTTGCCGGTATGAGGTCTATAATACCTCTCTAAATAATTTCTGCTTAGTTTATTTGCTTTCAAGCTCCCTCAAAAATATACGGTGATAATGTTTTTAAGTTAGGGTTTGGGTATAGTGTTGACCATGAGTTAAGTAAACTCTAGAAAAGTATGAGAGTAAAACTATTTCAGCGGGGAAGAGGCCATCAAAAGTCATTACTAAGATTATAACGGAGCATTGTTGGATAAATGGTTATCACATAAGAAAATGTTTCATCAGAAAAGAACATGCCAGAAGTGGATAGTAAGATGCAAGTGGTAGTCATAGAATCTCAAATCCCACCTTCAAGATAAATAGCTCAATCAGAAATAAGTATAGCACCAATAGGTATAGGAGAATTCCAACTGGTTTGCGCATATGTACAAACAAATCCTAACAGTGGACAGAACGATGGAACATATGGGATTAACAAAGCACATAGATTGATATATCTACTGAATATATGGATCCCTCAAACTGCCAAATGATCATCCGAACCAATTGCAATGCCATCATGAGTGATATCACAAGTAACATATGTCAATACAAATTATTATTGGGAGATATTAAGACATTGGCAAGCTCTAGCAAGGATAGGAGCTGTAAATAAACATTAAAAAAGAATAAAAATAAGACACAACCACATAAGAAAAAAAAACTTATCCTGAATGAAAACTATTGGCCTGACAGATATTTGAACATAAATCTCAACCAAAACCTCAAGTGGGCTAAGAAAAATGAATAAAAAATAATTTTAAATATTCAAGATAGGAAGCAAGGAAACACATATTCACCATGAAGAGATCCAAGATGTTGATGAAACTTACAACCCTACAAGAACTAGACTCATTTGGTCATCGAAGCCATATATGCAAGAGCTAATGAGTTTGAAAGAGAGACTAGAAAGTATGGAAGTAAGGTAAAAAATAAAATATATTAAATTTTGAAGAGGTGTTCAACACCAAGTGAAGGCTAGAAGAGGATAACAACATACTTAAAATGTACATGACATAACTATAAATATTATGAATATTGGACAACATGAATGGGAAGCACTAAAAAACATATTTACACTTCAATAAAAATCAGGGTAGGCAAATGAAACACAAATAAAACAAGTTCAAAAAACACTTCAAAACATGGAATCAAGAGACAATGAGCTACCAAATAAATTAGAAGAGTTGATAGAAAGGTAAGTTAAGAATAAAATGATAGAAGAAAGAGAATTTCATGCTAAATGATAAAATATAATTATCGAAGGTCAAATAGATTATGGAGAACATTATAATACAATCAACTTAACAAGGGAGTTCCTTGAAAACCAATTACAATGGAAGGCCCAAATTAGACAAGCAAGCAAAATTGGTAAGTGAAGATAAGGAGGAAGGGAGAGGTATACCTAAGTCACATTGGTGAATTTTGAGGATTAAAAAAGAAAACTATGAAATAGATGTATGCTAAAAGGCTCCCAATATTAACTATACAAAGATGACTTTACACAACTAGAAGATAGAAATAAGAAGTGGGAAAAGGTGAAGGTAGCGAAGAGCGATTGGAAAGGGACATAACTAGCTAGTAGGAAAACCTATATCACATCTCAACAAACTCAAATCAGTATAAGGACCTTGTGGGAACATCTCGTAATTGCATGCTAGAATTATGGAGGCTATCATTAGATAAGAAGACCTATCTTAGGGCCCATAACCAAATACAAAGATATAATCATCATAATTTGAACACATGAGCACAATAGGTGAAATACAATGTATTTTTAAGGGTACAAGAAGGCAATAATATTTAATAAAACTTTATATAATGGAAAAGGGTATGGTGGCATAATAATGTTAATAAAAGAACCATGGGGAAGATGTATCATAATAGAAAACAAGATGAAAATAAATATTAGTATGGATACAAATATTAGAAAATGATAGAAACATTAGCAATGCTAAATGGTATTTTTCATCCAAGAAATCTAAATTATATAACAAATGTGATCTAAACCATGAATACCCATACTCATCCCTAACAAATGACATCTTAGTGTACAATATGATTGGATTTTTTATTTTTTTTAATAGGGAAATTCAATGCAATGAAAATGGATAATAAATCCAATATTATGGGAATTTTTTGGGATTAAATCCTCTTTGGATGGAAGAAGAATAAAATCAATAATGTAAGAAGACTTCAAACAATAGGCATGAGCCTATCCTATAGTTTGGAGAAGATCTCCAAAGTTTATGTAGAATACATAGCTTAATTATTTATAATGGCATGAGTAAAAGGGAAGAATCGATAAATTACTTATGTAAGACACGAAAAGAGTAGAGTATAACATATTATTTCATACGCTCACAAAATTATATACCTAGAATTGAAGAGCTAGAGGTATAAGATTATCTCATGAAACATAGATTAGATCACAACTAATTTTTTATGAAACTCCAATTACAAAGATATAATCAACAAGATGAGCACACTAGGATCAACCAATGTAATCTGCCACATAAATGAAATATTCTCTTGATAGAGAAAAATTAGCAGGCATTTAGAGCAACATTTTATAACAAGATGCAGGAAGGAGGAAGTAAGAGAGGGCATGATAATGGTATAAAGAACACAAAAAAGTGAAAGGATAATGAACAATATTCAATATGCATGAAAAAAATGCAAGAGAGATAAAACTAAAATAAGAAAATAAATAGCTTCCTCACAAACCAATGGTACTATGAAGAATGCAAGTCAACACAAAGAACTCTAAAAGAACTAACTAGTAGAGAAACAACAAAAAAATAACCACATGAGAATACATTAAGCATAAAAAAAAGAGTATACTAAAACACAAAGGGAAGAGTTTATTTACTTAGAAAAAAATGAAAGAAAAATATTTTGAAGGGAAGTTCACAAGTAGAAAAAGCGATATGAGAAAAAAGTAACATTAGGATAGTGGTTGGAGTACCCAAAATTGTTTGGATGAGCATGAAATAGAACAAGATTCACTTCCCATAATTAGTCTCAATGAAGACACTTTCATGATAGAAGACATCATGCAAGGGATTAAAAAGCTGGCAATGGGTAAAGCCCAAGACATAGACAACCTACAAGTAGAACATATAATATGGGAGGTAGTTATCATAACACTTTAAATCATATTAATTTTAGTCAGGTCATCCTAAATGGATTTCTGATAGAGTAGACAAACAACATTAAAATACCCTAATTTAAAAGTTGAGACACAAATAATGCCTTAAATTAATGAAAAATTATTATCAATCTGTTTAGTGAAAATATTTTTTAGAGTGTGATAGATTTTATAATTAGTAGTTTGGTGAAGGAAAAAGAAAGAGGATAAAAGAATAATCAGGTTTTAGTCCAAAGTATTATACTATTGATCATTATGTCATAATTAGACACCTAGTTGAAAGGGTGTGAGATAAAAAAATTGATGAATATTGTTGCTTTGTAGAATTTTCACATAGTTCCAAGGAGAAAACTATGGATTATAATGGAGTAAATTGATTTCCTAATGCACTAGAGTTAAATAATTCTAAAATTGTATGACTATGTGAAGGACAAAATAAAAACATAGGAAATGTTGTCTGAATATTTTGGGATTGATATCAGCATCAAATAAGGGTACCCTATATCATTAAAGTTATTCATAATTTACATTCATAATATTGAGGATTATATAAAAAAATTCTAAGGATATGGGGTTCACTTGGCCATTTATGTTGTAAAACTGCTTTATATCGATGAGCTATCTTAATAGTAGAGTATCCAAGATTTAAGAAACCATCTCCAAGATCTAGAGCTCTTTTATATATAAGTATGGATGCATAAAACCATTAAGAAAACTGAAATTAGTATTTTAGCATCAAATAAGAAGGAAAGACAACCCATTTTTTATTTTGAAAAAGGTTCTCTTGAAATAGTGTTAGAATAGAAGTATCTTGTCCTCAACTTTCACAACATGATTAGATGTGATACTTGTGGGATGAAAAGAATATAGTGTCAATAAAGAGCTTGGTTTGCACTTAAAAATCAATTAAAAAATGTTGAGTTATGGGAATGGAAGACTACCAGTTTCTTATTTGGGTTACTTGTCACACCTATAGTATTATATAGTTTTAAGGTGCAGGATAGTCGAACAATGAGTTTGAAAATAAGGAATTTAGAAAAGATTAAAATGATTCGAATAACAAAAAAATTTGGAATCAAGACCTGAGTCCCATATGAAATCATTCTTATTGAAATGGGTACTTTCCATTTATAGGTAACCCCTATGATAAAGCTATAGTGTAACTTGGAAAAAAAGCATGAAAATCAATAGATGGCCTAGGAAAGCAATAGAAGAAGAGATGCATAGGAGGAATAACACTTACATGAAGTAGAACCATAAGTGGATGAATATATGGGATAACAACCTAAATGAATATCCAAATTGTAACAAAGATAGAGAAAATTATGTGAATGAAAAATTAAGAATTGTAATTAGAGGAAAGGGACAAGCAAGAAAAGGTAAAAATATATTTAAATGTTCAACCCAACTTCTAGACATAATGAAATATCATGTATTGGGACTAAAATTAGTTGGAGATAAAATATCTTCATTGCTCAATTAGACTAGGAGATGGATGCATCCTAAGGAGCAATGTGGTTAGAGAATTTTATTTTTTACTACCATAGGGGTAATAAAAAAAGAGGATTACTTCATCCTTGATCATCCTTATTACATAAACATGCAATCAAAATATGTGAAATATTGAAGATCTAGTTGTATGGGTGATATATTTGATGAAAAATGATTAAAAGAAATGAGGGAGATGTTCACTTAATAAATTGAAATGGGGAACAATGTCCTAAAAGTTACTATAGGTTCCAAGAATATTTGAGTGGTTAGTGTAATTAGTGATTAGGTAGACCATTCGATATAGTGGACGTAATTGAATCAATTTCATTTTAATGTCTAATTTATGTTTATGGGAGATAGGGTCTAGTCTTTACCTTCAAATTTGATTGAAATGCATAGGGTTACCAAACATTGATTCAAAATGATTTACCTTTATAAATCATAATAATTCAATATATTTAGCATGGACCAACACTGTATATGTTGACCACCATCATGTTACACTTATATCCTCGATTAATTCTCTTAACCATCATTATTCTCCTTAACATTGGGATTCACTAGGCCAACAATGAAATCACTTTTAATAATTTCCATATAAGCACATTATATTATAATTTTTAAATCTCCTTCACCTTCATGAGAATACAACCAAGGATTCATGTTTTCTTGATCCACACAAATCGTGTTGCCCCCTATCCCTCACCCCCCATCCTAGTTTGATCTGATTACTAGGTAATTTTTTTACCTGTTACAAATGTTTTATGTAGATAAAGAATTTAGAAGGATGATTTTGATCATTTTAATTTTTGGGCTCTATCAAATCTAAATTTTTTCTCAACAATGCTTATTATACCTAAAGGAAACTCAAATTTATTATAGGTCTCTAGTTAATTTGGGGAGATTTTTAAAATTGTTTTCATTTGTTAATTTTTATAATTATAATCATTTATACCCTATCCCTCACAAACCAATTGGGATTTTGTTCTACTAAAATTAACCTTAACTTATTATCCACATTAAATACTCCTATCTAAACTAGAGCTAAATTTCAAGTGGACTGTTAAAAAAATGACTCAATAAATTTGTGTTTTAGGGAAGTTCATAAAATGGGTTTTCTTGGAACCCCATTGACACCTTTATAAATCACACAGTTGATACTTACCTCAAATTGAATGCACAAGTAGGATCTTTAGAACACCATGAGGATGTTCCAAGGAAGATAAATGGAATCCAAAATTTGAGTGATGTAGATGTTGGATCATACTCATGTATCACTCTAGTTAATAAGCATAAATATTTATATCCTTCATATTATATCATCCCAATTTTTAACCATGGGAAGACAACATTATAATCCATTCTCTCATATATAGACATTAAAATTTAACTATTAACTAGTATAAATAGAGTTGTTATTTAATCACTCCACATCCATTTTTTTTCTATTCAATCAAGAGAGTTATTTTGAAGATGTTAGAACTTTTAGGTATGAAAATTAATCCACTTCATCAAATGTTTCTATAACCACTCCTAATCATAGAATTACTAGACTTTTGCCATTATTATCTGAGTATTTTCTAAGGCTTTGACCATTATTAGTCAGGGCTATAGTTGTGTGGACTTTGTAAATATTCCAGAGGATGAGAAAGTAAAAATTGTGGTAACTCAATATGAAAATTGTTATGGAGACCAAATGTTACAAGTGATGACACCAAACTTTAGATATTTTAGTAAGTATGAAAATAAATCATTTGATATTCTAATTGTCACATTGTTTCCCTTCATAAAGATAGATATTCACAACAATAGCCCTAGATAATTATACTTATAGATAGTAGCGACATTTTTTATATTAGTTCACCAGAATGGATTTTTAAGATGTCTTTAGGGTTTATTATCATATTTTGAAAGTTTTCATGCATGATCTTCCGTCTCTCCCTCTTGTTTGAAATTATTGTTGACATTAAGATACTTTTTATGCTCATTCATAGTAGCATACACATTAGTTCATTAACTCTATAAATAAACCTTCAGGGTTGTATCAGTATCATAATTCTAATTTTAGTGTAGCATGTATATAGGAATTACAATCATAGTCTTGGCTGTTATAGTTTGATTGCAGTTTCTCTTGACATTCCTATAGTTGGCATGCATATTACTTTACCTTGGATTATGTACATAAAATATGCTTATGGTTAGCATTTAGTAATTATATTTAATACTTGGGTTCATCATTTTAATATTTTATTTAGTTTTTAATTGGATATATGCAATGATCTCTTAGACTTTATTACTACAATATATGTAAGATTTGATATATAGATGATTCTAACCTTTTTGTTGGGATTAATGTAGAATATAAAGGTTCTAGTTCTATTTATTCATGATTTTTTGAGATATGACTATTCTTAACTCTCATTTATTCTCTCAATATTTAACTCATATCAATTCATAAGTAATGGATGAAGATAGCATTACACTAGTATAATTTTGGGACCTTGAACAATATTAGTATGACACTATTTTATTATCTTTATATCTTTACAAACCCTTGATGGCTTGATGACTATTATACATTTACATAAAAATATAATTGATGCATTGAGTTATACTTTATTTTAGCTGTAGTCAATTTTGATAGAATTGCATGACTTCAATTACATATTCCCTATAAGATAATACATTACATTATTGTCCTTAAATTGCATGCTTAAGTAGTTTAGTTGATTGTGTAATATTGAGTTTATAGCATGTTTGTTTTACATTTTCAAATCCCTTTGAAATAGTATTTAGTATTGATAATCTTAATATGAATTGAATAAAGTATTAGGGATACCCTTAACATAAAAAATGACAATGAGTGACTTTTTAAATGTTATATTTAATGACATAGAGTAGTTATGATTTGATGTAATAGATTTGAAGTGTGTTATGTTGATTGTATTGTTGAGTGATTAAGGGAATACATATTATAGAATTTTATATATGGTAGCAAAGCTATTTAATTTAGCACCATTATACTAAGGATTATGTTATAATTTTTATTGATAGATTTGAAAATTATGACCACAGTTTTATTCATTAATGTTGAACACTCAAACAAGATTGAACTCTATGTCAACATTTTTTTCCCTTTAGTTTTAAATAGTGTTTACTTATGATTAGTAAGATGCATGTGATGTGGGTAAGGATTCCCCATCCCCCTTTTCAAATTTCAACTAGTTGTTATTATAAATCTATAGGAAATACTTAGGGTGATTTTAATCTTGTAGATCCTTCAACATAGTACCTAAAACATTGTACCTTTTATCTTATTCTCATTATTTTAAATGTCTTAGAAAACCTACCAGTATATATTGATCTAAATATTTAGGATTATAATAAGAAGCAATTTCTTGATTACGATGGTTTTTCATTTCATTTCCATAAATGTTTCACAATAGGTAATCTAGACATCTCTTATAACATGATTAAGTAAAATCATGGGGTATCTTTGTGTACGAAACCCACCTTTGAGATTAATTAAAATAGGTAAATACTAGATAATTTAGAGGAGGATACAAACTTAGATAATGCAAGCAAAGTTTTAAAAATGTCTAGGGAAGCTTCAGATCTAGGATAGAAACTATCGATACTTGTGGGAAGTGTTTAGCTAAAGAGAATATAGCCTTTCTAAAGGATAAATCCATTTTTAAAAATAAAAATGATACATATTATCCTAGTGAGGGTTTGATGACTCAAATCCCATTAAATAAATTTATTTATGGTAACTTAAAAAAGTCTAACTACAAACAAGTTGATGCATTGGAAGTCTCCATTCCCATCTTACCAAATTCATGGGAGTGAGGTGAATGGAAATTTTTGATAAAAAAAGGAGATGAAGAGGTAAGGAGAAGTTTAACCAATGAATATAACTCTCAGACATCAAAAATACAATGCTATGGGAGAGCCATAGTTTTGTTTATATTAGTATCTTCAAAACTTTTCTACATCTAGTTTATTTTTCTACTAGTAGAGGATCATAGTTGAACTTTTATTGTATTTTAAATCTATTCATTTTAAAAGGGTGGGTCCCTTTCAAAATTATGTCCTTTACCAATAATAATAAAAAATGCATGTGATGTGAGGTGTTTCATGTTATACCTTATTAGGTTGTTATCTCTCAAATTTTTTATTTTAATTTGGTATTATGCTAAGAATAATAAGTTAAAGATACATTAATGAGTACCATATTATTATATGGAATTTAAGAATTTTCATTAGTACCCTTATATGCACTTTGTTAATTTAATTCATGATAAAGGTGAACATTCTTAGTTTTAAAGTTAGTAGTACTTTCTAAGGATATCCCTGTTAAATCATTGAGGTTAGGGTGTGAAAAATTATTTTCATTAAAATGACATGATTATATGAATCATGAATTCCTTGGAATATTGTACGGTTATGAATAACTACAAATAGAATAAATTATATATTTGCTTATTTTTATTAGAATTTTAAGCCTACTTGTATGATATTGCTAGCTAATGTAATATGCATTGCTGTGTTTTTATGAGTTAAAGGAGAGAATATATTTTTTATAAAAATTTTGTTTAAGAATGCGATGATTTAAACTTGAAAATTAACTTATTTGAGTTATTATTAAATTAATAACATTGGCAATGGGAAGCTAGAAATATCAACATGTTTTGGTATTGTTCATAGTATAAGAACAATTTCCTTAAAAAGAGTAAATTTTTGTAATTACCCTATATTAATTAAGCATATCTCAACCTACAATAGAGCAAGACATGCTTTTCTTAAACAGTGCCCCCCAATCAATATATTATGATGAATTACATTGTATACTCATTTAATATATTAATTATCCTCCACTAATTAATAAATTAAGGGTTTAATGTATTTAAGGTTCTTATGTATGAACACTTAGTTTCATCATTTACCTTTTTACATTGGTTGAGTATAATATTGGTTGGAACATTGTAACAATAGAATATGCAGAACATAATTACTAGAACATTCAAAGACCTTTATGCAAATCATGCGTAGTGATTATGAATACCATATTAATGTTTTTTTGTAATACTTTTCCATATGTTTATCATTTCCCCTTATTTTTCAATACTAATTATTTATCAATGACCTTTGTTTATATATTCATATGTTTGGGAATTATTTTATACGTTTGCATTCACAAATAAGGAAATCATATATGACTTGTGTGTAGAAGTTTCCTATGATTTAAACAATGTGTGTTTAAGATATGAATATATTTGTTTGGAATAAGGAATGAAATGATAATGCTTAATTATAATCCAGTTATTTATGATATAAGATTAAACATGTTTATATTATGTACCTATTATACATGGTCTTATCACTCTCTTGCATAAGACAATTAGCAGTCTGGTACAATATTTTAGGAATCATGCATTCTAAGGAATATATAAGGGTCTTATCTAATACATAAAGATAAACAAAAGAATTCCTTATTTCATAACTAATTATGTGTAAGTTGATGATAGTTTTATATGTTTTTTTAGATTGAAAAATATTGAAGCTTCCATTGTGAGGAACATTAAATATTGGTATAGGCCCTATTTTCATAACCTAGTTTTAGTACATTGGTATAAAATTTAAGGGTAAAATCAGAAAAATACATTCCAATGTTGTATATACATTTAAATGGAACATGGTAATGGTGCATAAACTCTTGAAGATGTCAAAATGGAATAGCCTAAATGGCATGTAACTAAATTGTCAAAAATTAAATTTTCTAGTCAAGGAGAAAAATGCATTCAACTAAGGTCAACTTTTAATTTTCTTGGCCAAAAACCCATCTTAATGGATGTTAATTGAATGAAAATAAAGGAAAGTTGATAAATTTTGAGGGACACATTGCCACATCAGGTACAAACATGAGCCTACCAGATGGTCAAGATGATTAACACATGGGATAATGGATTAGATGGAGTAAGAAGTGGGGATGTGGAGCTAATAATTTAATGAGGTGGTATAGGATGATTGTCCCATTCATTTACTTTCATAATTGAGGATATTTTATGAGTGTGATGAGGCATTGAGTATAATCAATAGGTATGTTTAGCATAGACTACTAAATTTACATTTGACCTTCTCTTTCCTCTTGGTTAATTCATCTACCAATTCTCTATTATTATTATTATTATTATTATTATTATTATTATTATTATTATTATTATTATTATTATTATTATTATTATTATTATTATCATCATCATCATCATCATCATCATCATCATCATCATCATCATCATCATCATCATCATCATCATCATCATCATCATCATCATCATCATCATCATCGATAAAGTAGGTAGATTTTTATATTAAATAACTTAGTTAATTAGATGTTGGTAGTGTACATTGAATATTTTAGTTGTTTATGTTCAAAATATAAGAACCTTTTATGTGCCTTTGTTAAGTGTAACCAATCAATATGTTCACATCCCTATTGGTTACTATATAAAACTACATAACTTTTTTATAATAATAAACTACAATATTAGATTGAATAACCCAAAGGATGTATATATAAACTACAAATGTAGTTTTCCATGCCAAACATACCAATGTGTTAAGTTCAACACCTCACTTCACTCCTAAAAGAGTTTTAATTATAAATGTAACAACATGGAACATTTAGTGTGGACTAACATGATAGAAGGTGACCTAGATGTAACCAATAGTAGACAGAGTCATAGGTGATGATGTGGAGCTCAAATACTCATTTATAAGTCCATATTGAATGTACCAAATTATTATGCTTAGAATTGAGTATCTCTTATGAGTTAAATGAGGTAAGGCATTGAATGTAACTTGTTAATACATTTAATGTGGACTGCTAGGTTGGAAGTTAACCTCCACATCCCCATTAGTTACATTGTTTACATTAAAAAATATGGTATTAACACATTCCCTACTTCTTTTATATTAACAAAAATAAAATCAATTCAATCCTTAACTCAATGGAATGAACTGAGTGTTGGTAGATAGTGTAAGAACATAGGATGTAGTGGTCAATGCATAACATTGATATCCACATTTAACATATCATTTGGGTACACTCAACATGAATTCCAATTCTTGTTAATGTGTTAGAGGTTCCCATAAAATTATTCAAATCTAGTTACTTTCCATTATGTAATTTTTACATTAACGACACTTAAGATTGGCACCAAATGTTGTTGGGTAGGAAAATTAGAAGTTAATTTTATGTAAATGTATTTTTCTCTTTCATCAAGAAAATTAATTGTTTTGAGTATATCCATGTGCCATAACCCTATTCTATTTGTACATATATATTAAAATTACATAAATTATTACAAATTACCCATTATGTTTACAATTATAACAATAAAAAAGAAAGGCTTATCTTATAAACATATGGGTAAGGATGAAACAACACTAGTTAAGGAAAATGATAGTGGTTAAAGGTATTAAAAAAGGATTTTAGGGTGGCCAATTGGGATTAAATTCCATTTTTATCATATTTTAAATATTTTATTGATGATCTTCCTTCTCTCCCTCTTATTTGAAATTATTGTTGACATTAAGATACTTGTTATGTTCATTCATAGTATCATACACACTAGTTCATTAGCTCTATAATTAGACCTTCAAGGTTGTACTAGTATCAAAATTATAATTTTATTATATCATGTATATAGGAATTTCAATCATATTCTTGACTATTACAGTTGGATTGTAGTTTCTCTTGGCATTCCTATCATTTACATGCATGCTAGTTAACCTTGGATTATGAACATAAAAGAGGCCTATAGTTAGCCTTTAGTAATTATATTAAATAT
The DNA here is from genome assembly GCA_037957365.1 of Torreya grandis. Lineage (NCBI taxonomy): Eukaryota > Viridiplantae > Streptophyta > Pinopsida > Cupressales > Taxaceae > Torreya > Torreya grandis. The sequence continues at coordinate 833,738 of JARHVA010001890.1, forward strand.
TCGGGTTCAACATTTTAGTATTGTCTTTATTTTTTAATTAGATATCAACAAAGATATCTTAAACTTGATTACTTCACTATATGCAAGAGTTAAGATATACATGATTCTAACATTGTTATTTGGTTTGATGTAGCATATAAAGGTTATAATTCTATTTGTTGATGAATTTTTTGGATATGACTACTCTTAACTCTACTTTAATCTCTCAATATTTAACTCATATAAATTGATAAGTAATGAATGAAAATAGCATTAAACTAATATAATTTTAAGACCTTGAAAAATATTAGTATGACATTGTTTTATTAACTTTATAATTTTACAAACCCTTGATGGCTTAATCAATATTGTACATATACATAAAAATATAAATTATGCATTGAGTTATACATTATTTTAGTTTTGGTTAATTTATATCTAATTGCATTATTTGAAATCCATATCCCTTATAAGATAATACATTACATTATTGTATTTACCATGCATGCTTAAGTAGTTTAGTTGATTATGTGATATTCATCTTGCAGCTTTAGTATTTTACATTTTAAAATCCATTTAAAATAATATTTAGTATTTCTAATCCTAATATGAATTGCATTAAGCATTGGCAATACTCTTCATATAAAAAATTCATAATGAGTGACTCTTTTAATATTATATTCAAGGACTTAGAGTAGTTATGATTTGATGTAATAAATTTGGATTATGTTATGTTGCTTGTATTTTTGAGTGCTTAATGGAATATATTTTATATACTTTGATATATGGCAGTGAATTTTTCTAAATTAACAACATTATACTAAGGATTGTGTTATAATTTATATTGAAAGATTTGAAACTTATGACCCCAATTTTATTTATTAATATTGAACACTCAGATAAGATTGAACTCTATGTCAACATTAATTTTTATTTGGTAAGGCCTCTCTAAAAATTTTATTTGATAATATGGTATTCCTGATTATGAATATAACCTAGGTCTCAAAAAATTCTAATTGTACAACATAATTATTTTTACACTAGCTTTCCCTAGGGTTTGAATCTTTGTTATGGTTTTTTCTATTAACTTAATTATTAGTATATGTTCATAATATAAGTGCACATCCCTAATGTTTTTGTGGCACAGTTGGATTTTTGTGTAAATACTATTTAATAATGATAAGTAAGATGCATGTGATGTGGGTAAGGCTTCATCATCCCCCTTTTTATTTTTTAACTAGTTGTTATAAAGCTATAGGAAATAGTTAGGGTTATTTTATTATT
>JARHVA010001890.1:840000-847500 GCA_037957365.1 Torreya grandis
AACATGTTCATCCATGTTTAATGTATCAATTGGTTATGCTCAATGGTCATAAATTATTTAGACTAGATTAGTTATTAGATCTTTCATTATGATAATAACTAGATGATACCTTTAACCTAGGCTATGAAGATGGTTGTTCAATTCCATTTCCCCTATGGTTACTATTATCACTCAATATTTCACCCTAAATAGGTTTTTTGATCCTTCTATATATTGAGTGAAACATTGGATTACCTCTATGCCTATGGGTTGCCTATAGTAGAGGTAAACCTCTAGGTTTAAGGGCTAGATTGCCTAGATTAGTCTTTGGTAGCTTATCACCTACACCACTTGATCTCTTGGATGAAAATGGATAGAATGTACACAAAATTAACTTATAAAAACTAGGTGATATGTTATATTGATCTCATCTAGATTACCATACACTTACACTATGAAAAATGACTCGCAATACTAGTCTCAACATCTTAGATTTCTCTAACATAAGTGCTTCAAACATGGAGGTGATATGCAATGTATTTCTCAAGGTGAGTGAGCAAGAGGTAAAATTTTAGACACTAATTCTACTCTTTACACTTATATATAGGTAAATATACTAGATACACTTCATATGACCCATTAGAGGGAGAAACTACTTGCACCAAACATGAAAGATTAAAGAAAGCATAAGGATAGATAGTTATCACTCATCTTTCCACTATTAACTAATTTACATACTTAGACAAGAAGTCATGAACTCAAAACTAGATTAGAAATATTTATTTCCAAAGGAAATACAATATTCAAACCATCATGGATTCTCCATACTAGTTGTGGATCCATTACAAAGGCAAAAAAACTTGCATATATAAAGCTTAGGAGAGGAGAGAGAGAGGAAGGGAAGTGGAAAGATAAAAATAAAAAATTTCAAGACTTAGAAACTATTTAAGATTAAAAATAATAAATTATAAAATATTTCAAGAAGTTATCAGGGACAAGTGTCCATTAGAATTGCATCATTCTCCTAAAATTGGCATGCAGACCTTAATTAGCCTTCTTGAAACTACTTTGTTTGATGATGACTCCTCTTGAATATCTTAAAACACCTTAGGGGTATTTAACATATATAAATTAGTTTGATAGGGTGGAATCCAATTTTTGATATCATCATGTACCCCTCAATTAATGAACTCCTCATGGACTCTTGTTGTTCACTATTTGCAGTCACTATTCGCTTGCCCTTTAGGCCTGATTCATAATTGGTCACTAAAATGACTTGAATTTATTCAATAATATCTATTTCATGGGTGTTATAAAAATATACAAACATAATTTGTCTTTTATTCTATCAAATACACCTCAAGAGACTCAAAGTCACTTTCCAGACCATCACACTAAGGTAGTCACTTTACTTTCTCACTGTCCATCCAAGATTGATTGTAATGAATGGATTAATAGAGAGGGTTCCATGTTTATATAAGGGGAGAGAGATGGAAATAATAGGACTAAAATTAGAGGTTAATCAGTCTTAAAAAAATTCATTTAATTCCACTTAACTATGTATGAACCATCTTATCATGTATGTAAAAATCAGTAATCATAAACAACAAAACATAAGAGCATGAAACACACAAACATAAAATATATGTGGGAACCCATTTTTTGGTATAAAAACCACTGATGAATCAAATAGACAATAGTACTATAAGACAAACATAAATATTCACTTGACAACACATTCAACTTGGAATACCAACCCCAATATGTTAAAAACCAACTTGGTAGTCTTTACAAAAACACCAACTAAGAAAAGAGTACTAACCCCTTAATTTAAGAATCATATCTTAACAAGGCACATTTTTTATGGTGGATCCTGATCTTATTTTAATGCCCATTTCTTAACAAGGGGGTGTGGGGGGGCGGAGGGGCAACACCCCCCACCCACTATATTGTAGATCTAATGGTAGAAATTATGTTTGAACATTTTTCCCCTATATATAACCCTCTTTTGATATGAGGGCATTTTAATTATGGTATCACATTATATGTGAGTGAGGAGGATACTATATTAGTTGTATTGTAAGTTTTTCCCTTCATTTATTAGAATGAATAATAATAAGAACTGACTATCTCTTTGTGGATGTAGCATGTATTGGGTAAACCACATTAAATTTTTGTCTCTATTTTTTTATGTTTTATGCATTTTATTTTCTTCTTTAATTCAATAATATTACTCTATGTTCTGTATTCCTAACAACATTGATCCCCTAGATGACTCAACACCAACTCAACCACCTAATTATTTGATCACCTTCAGAACTCCTTATTTCTTCTATAACATAAGATGATATAATATTTCATCTATTTACTCTCTTTAGTTCTCTCAAACTTATATTAAGCCTTCTCATACTGATATTCAACTCTCTTCAGTCAATTATCCCTTTTCATGGCTTGTTTAGGTCTTTTGACCTTTATTCTCTCTTTCATAACTTCTGTTAGATATTCATGATATCTCTATTGGTCTGCATGACTTATTTATATTAATAAATGATCTATACCATTTTCATGTTTTTCTATGCTCTTCAACTCTTAGCACATCATCTTACTTCTCGTAAAAATCACCAAAAACAAGTCTAACTTCCTTGCTTTTATACAAGTCATTTGATCATACATTTCTAGGTTGGCTATACATTCAAATCACTTAGGTCAACCATGAATAGTTTAAATCATATTATAAATATAATTCCTTAGTTATGAATAAATCACATAAAATAGGCTGGACATACATAAATTTTCCCTTACACCTCTTTTGGGTTTATGGAGACCTGATTGGTCTTATTAACCACGCATTACCCTTTGATCCTTCTTTAATCTCATCCAAACACCATATACAGTAGGAAAATCTCATAAACCACTCCAATATCCCCTATCCATGATTTATTTATTTCTAAAAACACCTTTTAGGTCTAACTACCACTTGAACCCTTATTTAAATTACTACTTATAAAAGGCATGTGCATAATAGAAACTCTACCTTGAACAACTGAGGAATAGAATCAATTTTTCTAAAAAAAATATGGAAAAAAATTATATATTCACAAACCTCATGAACTCTGGGTCATCACTAAATTCATCTAATGCTTCATCTTAGGGTAAATAGGCTCAAACACATCTCTACAAGATGTTTATTTAAAACTGCCAATTGACTCCAAAACATAGTCAAACAAACACGAACTTATGATACACGATTGACTATATTCAAGGGATTTAAATTAATGTACATGATATTTAAAAACCCATATATCAACCTTAGTCAATCAAATCATTAGATCTAATGAGAACTATTTGTCTTACAGACCAATCTTCTGACCTTCTTACATAGGCTCTACTTATCCAAATAAGCCATTCTGGATTCAATGATTCAACCTCTTACACTAACATCCAAGCTTTTTTAAATATGGATATATTATTTAAGACGAAATATATATTATCATGCATTTCAATGCATCACTCTTTTATGAAAACACATCAGAAATCATCTTCTTTATCTGGTTTGATTTCTTCATTATCTACACAACTAGGTCTATTTAGTAGCTGGCCAACATTCATAATTGAAAATAGACACCTAAATTATGGAATATGTCCATAAAAATTTATGAACAACAATTAAAAGTATCATAAATTTATCCTTCTCTACTTAGTACCATTGAATCAATCAATGTTGTCTACCATAACAAATCTTCAAAAGATAAGATCTTAACTATATGGTTTTCTTTCTCACATGAAAAATCGATCACACTTGGACAAGCTTGAGATATTTTAATTCAAAATCCAATCACTTGATCATATAAAAATATTATAATCTCTTTTGAACAAGATCTTTAACATCGAGCCACACTCAGGGTTTTATGAGAGTTTAAACTAACTTCCAATCTTAACGATCATTCATAAAACTTAGATCCTATTTACAAAAACAAAATCTTGTAAATTTGAGGTAGAACCCTTTCCTAATATACCATTAACTTATTATCATCTCATGAATTTTATTCACATGTGAATGATCACTGATAAAACCTTCTTGAGTAGACAACTCTTCATTTTGTGTACTTCAAAAACCTTGAAACACCTTTCAAGAATTTTCTTTGAAAACCTAGTCTTAAAATTTCATTCACATACTTAGAAAAACTTGACTTACCCATGTCAATGTTTATCTACTCACTCACAACATATAAATTAATCATGTTACCTCATATGTCCATCATCTCTCTTCCTACTTTTTCAAGCCTTGACCTGCAAGTCTTATTAAGCCTTGAAACTAACCATCTAGACATTATGTTGAATTTACTTGGGAACTCATCTATGTTCTAATTCATCTTATGTATTCTAAAATAACATCATACACTCACTCTTCTTTAGAGCTTCAATAAAAATTATTTGGAGCTACTTATAGATCTTCAGAGCTCAACTATAGTATCTTCAAAATTGTGAACATAGACCTTATACTCATCTTCAAGGTCTTATATACCTTGGATACAAACTTAGAGAATATCTCTCATGTTCAAATAATGTTAGGTATTCTTTGGAGAATTTTCATGTTCATAACATATTCAGACATCTTTAGAAATACTCACACAAAACATCAAGGCACACTACTTCATCTTTGAAGATCATTCATTTCATATTGCCACCTAAAAAAATAATATCATGAGGTCTAGACAAAGCATTACAAGATTCTTTACATTTACTATACTGGCCTCAAGGCTTTCTTGACCAAGTATTTATACAAGAACCTTTGACATCAATTGAAAAAACTATGCATTTTGGTAGTACCTTTGACATTATTGACAACATTAAATATCAAATCTGAACACTCAAAGACAATACTCAATAATCTCTCCCTAATTCAATGGCAATGAACAACAATGTCCCCCTTTGTCATTGATGACAAAAAATACTCAGAAAACACTATCAAACACTCTTTAACAACAATCAAATTTTAGACCTAGTTCTTGCTTTTTCTTTCTTCCTTTTTGATCTTTATTCCCCTTTGGCATTAATGACAAAGTATTACCTAAAGAAAATATCAACAAACAAAGATTATATCAACAAGCTCCCCCTATCTCAATGCAAACCTTAGACATATTCTTATTGTTAAATTGATATGACTCTACCTTTGACCTCATAGCTAACATTTAAATTAGTTATTAATTTTATTATGGATATATTTAATTTCGTGTGTTTGTCTATCTATCTCAATGTTCATAATAACACTATAATAATGCAATTATAGAGCTATAATTATATTTCAAAATAAAGATTACAATATTTTAACATATAAATCTATAGTGGTATTTTAAACCATATATGTGTCCACAAAAAGACTTATAAAGAATGAAAATATATAAAAAATAGAGGGAATAGTAAAATTATGTAAATTTTATACCTAGTTATAGGGCATATTTATTACTTTTAAAGCTATTTTGAACTTGTCTTGCATTCTAATTCCACTTTAATGCATACAACTATCTTCAGTATTATTTATATATAATTTTATTATATTTATTACTATATTTTGAAGCATTGGAGTAGAGGCTCAATAGTATAGTGTTTCATATATACAGTTACATTTTTTATAGGATCTATGTGAATACAATTATGTCAAGTGTAAATGCCTAGTCTTGTACTTCATATCGAGTGGTTTTTTAATGAGCAAAAAACATTAAAATATTTATTAAATAGTTTTGAATGAATCAACAAAATACATATAATTCACTGGTTATTTATAGTTTTTTATAAAGATCCAATATAATATCCAATCAACTTATACATATATGTAAATTTTACTAAATATTAGTCAATAAAATTATTAATAAACTCTGTAATTTTCCAAAAAAATTATACAGTCTGATTCTAAAAAGAATCCCTAGGTATTATGCAGTAAACCATGTAATTATACATAATATATTGACTATGAAACTTGTTTTCCACCATGGTTCATACGACTACTTGAAATTTGTGAGAAACTTGGCTCATTTTCTTATCAAATTATGTTTCCACTCACCATGTATATGGTACATGATGTTTTTCATGTTTGTGTTAGAAAAATATATATATGATCCATCACATGTTAATGATTATTATTATTTACATATGGACAATGATTGCCATTAGGATTATCAACTTTTTGTTATTTAAACATTAGCACCATCAAATTGATCAAGTGAAGATCATGTGGGTTAAATATAGACTAAATTACAATACTAGATAAAAGACTTATAAGATACAATGCCTTTATCCTCATCTTTTTACATGAAAAATCAAAGATAATGTTTTTTGGAGGGGAAAGTTTGTAGTGTCTCACCTCGATACAAATATTTTATGGACGGTGGATGTCTTCTCTAAAATTACTATTACATCATGGACTTCTATTTTTTTTTATCATTTTATAATTAGAAACATATTTTGATACATATACTAATATGTGTAATTGTGAGATCATGTGTGTGTGCATGGCTTATTTATTATGTGAACTTACATCCAAAGTTAACATGAATTTATAATGTGTCATTTTACTCATACTTTAAATCATTACTAAGATTAACATTGACATGAAATTATGATTCCTCAATGTATTCAAGAAAAATTACTAATATAGTGATTGATTATACCACTTAAAAAAATAGATAGATCATGAAGCTTTTAATAATATATTTATTTCAATAATTTTAAATATTAAAAACATAAAATAATATCTCTCCATTTCTTAAATTATTAGAAATAACAATGAATGTTGTTTTATAATGTTTTTTTTCGTAAAATAAATATTCAATGGTATCAATTAGATTAATGGAAAAAATAAATGAATCTGCAATGACAATCCTAGTCACTTTTCATATTTTTTCATTATGTTTAAAATCATAGAAGTCTATTCTTATGTAAATAAACTAGTTTTTTTTCTTATAACCTATCTTAATATATGATTATCTACTTTGGGAAACTAGCATGTGTTATGTTATTAATTATGTTAAGACTAGAATATTAATTGAATTCAATACTCTATGATCACCTATTAATTTTATTAGTCTGAGATAATGTTTGTTTGTTTAAATATCCATGTGAAATATATTCAGCTTTTGAGAAAATGTCATTTTGATATTTTCACTCTTCACCCCAATCCTATATATTAAATATTATTTGTACATTTCTTCTATCCAAGATGAGACCTATAGCTCTTTAATATTCTTATTAATTTCACATGGCCACCATGAATAATGACATTAACATATCATAATTGATCAATATTAATAACTATGTTAGTTATATCCATTATTCATTCATCTTTCCCTATGATGAACAATATTGTTCCAAGTGGCAAAACCAAGATGCAAAGAGTAACACAATATTCACTCACCTTTTTAGTTGATATAATTTTATGACTCTATTGTTAGGAAGCATAAGATCATGCCATTTAGTGTAAATCGTACAACATATATTCACACAATTATTTCACTAACTCTATTT
>JARHVA010001890.1:857500-862500 GCA_037957365.1 Torreya grandis
GGAACTTGGCTTTTTTTAGTGAAGTCTGATATTCTGCAAAATATAAATATTTTTATTACTACAATTTAGATGAAGAGGAGTAAGGTAGAAATATGGATGAATTTTCTCTATTAAGGTTGACTTCAAAGAAGAAACATATGTTTGGACTAAGATTTGCAACTAGGAGTGATCATGGGAAGATGATAACTTATATTTCAAACTAATCATATTCATATTGATTGTCATGAAATTAAATTATTATGAGTAAACATATTAACTAAAAAATTTGATGAAGTCTTGCGAGATTAAATTATTATGACTACATGTATTAAATAGTGTAGTTGTTGGGTCAAAAGTTGAGATCTATTATACTCTGACCAATACATGCCTTAGAATAGTGTGATGTCACATTTACGATTGAAATTTTACAAAACTTGCCTTCATTCATAAATGAAAAGTATATTCAAAATTTTAATCCTTTTTAACCTGGGGTAATTTTTGAATTGAAATTTTGGGATAGGTTGAAGCCGTTGGAAGGGCTAAGAAGGGTTCAATTTTTATCAATGGAAGGAGGGAAGTAGTTCAAACTTGGCAAATATATTTTAAAATGGAACTCAACACAAGGGTTCAATTTTTCATAGGCTAAACAATTTCCATGTTTAGTAATGGCATTGTTCTTCAAAAAGTTTTCATCAAAGATGTTCACCATGAATAACTTGTTCTATGTATGCACCAGCCAAAGATTAATGAATTTCTATTTTTAAACCATAATTTACATTTTTTTTAAAGACCATATCAGATGTAGGAAATTTTTTCCAACAAATAATCTTCATTAAAAAAATCATAACAAGTAAAGTCGACCATCACATTTATGTTATTATAAATCTGTATCTTAGCATCATTAATGTTAAGACCATTGAGGATATCCATATCAAAATTGATTTAATGATATTTAAAATAACAAAAATAAAAAGGTAAGGAAATTTATAAATGCTAGGAGTTAGCAAATTGATTTACTATTTCCTACCACTTGTATGGACAATAGAGAAATCTAGTTTGGGAGGAATGGCATTTCCGAAAGGATATTAGTGATCTACGTGAGCAATGGGCTTTAATATTAGATATTCAAAATAAAACAGACTATAAGGACCCGAACTGAGTCATCACCCGACCACCACCAAGTCTATATTCCATGAATAAGTTTAGCTGCTTGTGATTATTTTAGAGAGGCCGACTGCTTTAATAGTAAAAAGTCCGATGCGACCGAGCCAAAACAAAATCGAGTGCTGTAATTCGGACTTATTTAACCAATAAGTGATACTGATGCGTTCCAATAGTAAAAAGTCAGCAACTCATTTAACCCCGAGAGTCTTGTTTGCTCAAAAGTGGCACACATCAACATCCTCCATGCATCCCCGAGGGTCTTGTTTGCTCAAAAGTGGCACACATCAACATCCTCCATGCATGAATTGATGGAATTTTTTTTGGATTGATAGATGGGAAAAGCATCTACACATGAACATCCTAACGTACAAAAACTCTGCTTGAATTGAATGAATTTTGTTCGTATTGGTAAATAGGAAAAACATCTACCTATTGTTACGGCAATTGTAGAGCCCAATTATGGCATCCATGAGCATTAGAAACAAAGAGATAGTAATGCCACCGTTAATAAATTTGTTTGCACCCACTGTTGTCAAACATTACCTGGAAATTTAGAATGCATACGTAACCTGTCTTCATTTTGACGTTGTAGTCCGGACTCCTTGCAATCCGCTACACAATCAATAGTTATACACAGGAGTGGTATTTATGCGTTCCAATAGTTAGGGTCTGCAATTGAGGTTAAAAAGCATGCTTTTAGACCTCTGCAGCCTGGCCGTGCCGGCTCTCCTTACGGGTTTAACTGCAACCTGAGTCCTCTGAACAGTTCTTTTTTTTATATATATATATTACTGACAGTCAAATAGATTCATCAATAACAATATGACAGTTAAGAATAGAGCAATAGAGTTTACCTTTATATATACACTTATGTATACAAACCCAAATTTATAGTCCTTTGACATCATTTTTAAAGCACTCAGCTTGCTCAGTTTTGAAAGTCATGTGCGGAGGATAGTGAATGTCACCAGCTCATTTAACAACGGGGCCCTTGTTTCCTCAAAAATGGCACGGGTGACGGGATCATTACTCATGCGAACAGCTTCCATGATTGAATTGATTGAATTTTGTTTGTATTGTATAGATAAATGTTACACAACCAATCACCTGGCTTTTATGAAATTGTAATGTTAATGCTGTAAGTTTTGAAATTAATGTTATTTTTAAAACCTTAAAATTTATAAAGGTGTATAAATATATATTTATGTTTATTTATTTTATTTTATATTATTATAATTATTATTATTTTAATATAAAGTAAGTCTTATGAAGTGAATCGTCAACCTCTACAGAAGAATAAATAGGTAGAATAAAAATAGAGTCCAACTCACGACAAAAACCACCTATAAAGATTACTAAAACTAAATAAACTATATCCGAAAACCTAATTTATAACATTTTAATACTTCTTTCTTTCAAACATGGACTGTCGTACGCGCCCCGCACCACATAATCTCGATATTCAAAATCCAATTCCTGTTGGTATGCGATTTCTGTGGTCAATTAAAACTCACCGTGATTCAATGGTCGTTGCCAGCAAAATATTAATTCCAGGGTAGGGGATTAAGTTCAGGAGCTTTCGAATAGTGTACTCTAGCAGCCGTTTAGCTTTCCTGTAATTATCTCAATCCTTCAAACTTTCCGGTGCTTTGCTCACATTGCAGAATGCAGGTAGCAGAACGCAGGTCTAACACGAACATCAGAATGCAGAACAACAGTTACAAGTTATAGCGCGAACAACAAAACGCAGAACAGCAGGTACGAGGTCTAGAGTGAAACGCAGAACGCAGAAGGCAGAACAGTAGAACAGCAACACACGGGCCCCACAGTGGACAGATTGCAGGTAGGAGGTCTATAATACCTCTGTAAATATTTTTTTCTTATTTAGGATGTTGCAGTTAAACCCGTAAGGAGAGCCGGTACGGTGATAAAGTTTTTAAGTTAGGGTTTGGGTATCGTGTTGACCATGAGTTAAGTAAACTCTAGAAAGGTATCAGAGCAAAACTATTTCAGTGGGTAAGGGGCTATCAAAAGTCACTAGTAAGATCATAATAGAACATTGTCAGATAAATGGTTATCAGATAAGAAAATGTTTCATTATAATATAAAAGAACATGTTAGAAGTGATAGTAAGATGTAGTGGTGGTTATAGAACCTCAAATCCTATCTTTTAGAAATGTAGTTTAATAAAAAAATATGTATAGTACTAATAGGTATGGGAGAATACCAACCAGTTCACACATATGTACAAACAAATCCTAACAACAAACAGAGTGATAAAGCATATGGAGTTAACAGAGCACTTAGGTTTATATATCTGATGTAACAAGTAATATATGTCAATACAAAATACTATTGGGAGATATTAAGACATTGGAAAGCTTGAGCAAGGATAGTGGTTATAAATAAACATTAAAAAGAATAAAAATAAAACACAACCATATAGGAAAAAATATACTTATCCTAAATTGAAACTATTGGCCTTGCATATTTTTGAACATAAAGCTCAACCAAAACTTCAACTGGGCTAAGTAAAATCAATAAAAAATGATAGAAAAAAAATCAAGATAGGAAGCAAATAAACACATAACATTGAAGGCAATAGTCACCAAAAAGAGATCCAAGATGGTGATGAAACTTACAGCCCTACAACAACTAGATTCATTTGGTCATTGAAGCCCTATATGCGAGAACTAATGAGTTTGATAGAGAGACTAGAAAGTGTGGATGTAAAGTAAAAAAATACATATATTAAATTTGAAGAGATGTTCAACACCAAGCAAAGGCTTGAAGAGGATAACAACATGACTAAAACATATGTGAAAAAACTAAAAATATTGTGAATATTGGACAACATGAATGGGAAGCACTAAAAAAAACATTCTCACTTCAATGAGTGTCAAGGTAGAGGCACTGAAGGAAAATGAAAAAAAAAATTAAAGAAGTCCATAAAAACACCATAGAACATGGAATCAAGAGAGAATGAGGAATGAAATAAACTAGAAGAGGATAAATCATGGGCACAAGTAGTAAAAGAACCCAAGGGTGAGCAAAAGAAGTTGATACAAATAAAAGCTAAAAGTCAAATAATAGAAGAAAGATAATTTCATGCTAAATTATAAAATATAATTATTGAAGGTCTAATAGACTATGGAGAAAATTACAATACAATCAACTTAACAATGGAGTTCCTTACAGACATACTACAATGGAAGGCCCATATCACATAAGAAAGTAAAATTAGTAAGTCAAAAGAAGGATGAAGGAAGAGGCATATCCAAGTTACATTGGTGAATTTTGATGATAAAAAAAGAAAACTATGAAATAGATGCATGCTAAAAGGCTCGAAATATTACATAGATGAAGAAGACATTATGCAACTAGAAGAGAGAAATAATTTGTGGGAAAATGTGAAAGTAACAAAGAACGAACGGAAAGGGATGTAGCTAATAGTGGGAAATCCTATATCACATCTCAAAAAACTCAAATCAAAATATGGACTAGAACATCTTGCAATTGCATTGACTACATGTGTGTGTGTGTGTGTGTGTGTGTGTGTGTGTGTGTGTGTGTGTGTGTGTGGACCCATTTGCCTAAATTTTTCAAATGTAAACTTTTTAGAGATCAGATCACCAATCAATTATAATAATTATGAGTGAATCCATATGATTCTCCTTATATATAGTACATATGGTCATATATATATGTGTGTGTGTGTGTGTGTGTCTATATATACATATATATACATATACATATACATATACATATACATATACATATACATATACATATACATATATATATATATATATATATATATATATATATATATATAGACACACATATTTAAATGTGTG
>JARHVA010001890.1:867500-870000 GCA_037957365.1 Torreya grandis
AAAAAAAATATTTGTTCAATTATCTAAGCCAAAAATACTTTCAAATAAAAAAGAAATGATGAAATAATTTGTGAATTTTTACACTCTATTATATTTCTACTAGGATTTATTTTATCCCACCTATCCAACATTTATATTTACAAGGCTTAAGTGTCTTACGACATATAACATCTCATTACAGAAAAAGTAAACTAGATAAAATTCAATTAAATTTATATAGATCATTAGTCATGGAAATGATTACTGGCTTGCATATTTTGTAATTGCTATGTCTAATTCATCTTAACAATTAACATTATTTCATCACAATTTACCTTTAAAATAGAATTGAGAATGTTTGATTATCAGTAGTCAACGTATAGAAATTGACATATTCCCCAAACAATCTCTTTAACTTGATATAATAGTCTTATAACCATCTTATAGACATTATAAAGGTCACGCATGTAAATGATTCACATCAACATTATTAAAATCTAACCTTTCTTTAATCTTGTCACAACCATATCCGATAATATTCTCAAGGAAATTAAGACATATATATTGATGTTGGTTTTATGAATACTAGACAACCTTATGAGATATATTCTAACATTCTAGGTTCAATGAAGAAAGAGTCCCTCCACGGAATGAGTTGTGAGGTATTGGGTTATATAAATAACCTATTAGTAGAATTGTGGTAAACAAAGCATTGTTTACCATATATGAATCACATACGACATGAGTCTATATCTACTCGGGATGGGTGGATTGATAATGGGTCTAACCTAAGGATATTAGGATCAAAATAAAATAAAATAAATAAAGAAGAGTAGGGAAGGAAATAAGTTTTGTGAATCGAACAAGATGAAATCTTTATTATTGGTATCTTGAACTAGGGGTTGGACAAACAATTATGAACTAATACTCAAGGAATGTTATTGTTAGCAAAAATATATCCAAACATATTTAAGAGTCTAAGTAAATAATATAATAGTTAACTTTACTATATATAATCAAAGGTTGTTGAATTTGTGAGATTGCAATAGCACATATATAAAGGGAGATTATGATTATTTTTTTTTCACTTTATTGAAAGCAGGGTAAAATTTTTAACGTGACTAGCGCCATTGGCTAGACACGACTAATACCGGTACCATGGGGCCGATGGGGGACTTGAACACTGATGGGTAGAGCCGTAATGGAAGTACCTGACCAACCAACTACACCCCCCGACCCTGAGATTATGATTATTACACAAAATAGTTAACATCATATACATCAAAATATAAATAATTATATCAAAATAATTTTTTTTTATAAACAAAATACTAAGATACCATATTGATGAAACTTCTTAACAAACTCATAAATTTAGAAAATAATAAGATTTACATGTCAAGACCAATTGCATAGCAATCCACCGAATTTCCTATTAATCTTAATAACCATTATTATCCTCCCTTTGGGATTGGGAGGATGCAAATAAATATAGGATTTTGGATGTGATCCCTCATCCTTCAATTGAATTATAAATTTATATATTAAATTACATAACTATGTGTCAAAAATTCAAGCATAACATGCATGTATGAAAGTGTGTACATTAATAGTATTCCATATTCAATATAATAATGAAAAAATACCTCAAGAAACTATTTGGAAAGGTCCACTTCTAGTTTTTTATAAAATACACCCATTTTAAAAATTTTACCCCAGCTAATATAAATCCATTTTTGAATGTGGAAAGGTTTTGATTTCCACAACCAATTTTAGGAAATGAAGATGCATCTAGAAAAAAACATTTCCATCTATTAAACTAAATTTTCATAATTTTTAAAGTGTAAAATTAAAGGTTGGACAATAGTGTAATTTATACACATAGCCATACATTTTTTTAAGGTAGGTTTTTATTTTGGATACATGCCTTTTGTTTAAAAAATAAATTAAAGAGTATAAAGGTTGTGAATCTAAAAATAACACCTCAAATAATTTACAATGTTAATCAGTCATCAAGTTTATTATCCCACAAATCCTCTTTGGATGCTATAGAATACGTATTAGAATGCATGTTTCAATATCTTTTGGTATATTTAAAAATGTCCTCTATATTTATTGATTTTGTATCTTATTTGGTTACAAGGGAACATAGGTTTATAAAAATATGTAAGGAATAAATGGTGTTAATGCTCTAAATTAGCATTGGATTGCTAATTAATTTATTGTGATTGAGGGAGTTTATTTTTAAATATATCTTATATTTTAGTAATTTATTATGTCTTGTGTTCTTTATATATATAAAAATCACTTTATTCATATTCAATCAGCACCTATTTATGTGATGTTAATTTCATAAGTATGTCATAGTCATCTCAGGAGTCATGTATTTTTGAATTTAATTTTTTTTAATTTACTTCACCAATATAACCTATCAATAATTATTCCCTTAATATTAAATTTATAATGGAATGAAAGGAATCCTTAGATTTTTTTGATAAAAGTCTCAATCACTATCTCAACA
>JARHVA010001890.1:880000-905000 GCA_037957365.1 Torreya grandis
CATAAAAATACCCCTACTTAAAAGTGGAGATGCAAATAACCCCTTAAATTAATGAAGTATTATTGTCAATATGTTCCTTAAAAATATATTTATGAGTATGATTGAATTTATAATTAGTATTTGGGTAGAGTAATAATGAAAGAGGACAAAGGGACAAGCAGGTTTTATGCCCAAACATTATACTATTGATCATTGTGTCGTGCCTAGACCCCTAGTTAAAAAGGCGTGCAATAAAAAAATGGATGAATATTATTATTTTGTAGACTTGAAAAATAAATTTCACATAGTTACAAAGAAAAAATTATGGATTATAATGGAATAAATAGAGTTACTAATGCACTATAGGAAAATAATTCACAAATTGTATGACTATATTAAGGATAAAATCAAAACATAGGGAAGGTTCTCTGAATATTTTTGGACTAATATGGGCATCAAATAAGGCTACCTTATATAAATTATTTTATTCAAACTTTACATTGATAAGATAGAGGATTATATAAAAAAATTAAAAGGGGATGGGGTCTACTTGGTCAATTATGTGGTAAAACTTATATTTTACATTGTTGACCTATCTTAATGCCTGAGATAATCCAATATTTAAGAAACCATCTCTGAGATATAGATCTCTTTTTTAAATAATTAGGGATGCATGACACCATTAATAAAAATAAATTTAGAATTTTATTATCAAATAGTAAGGAAAAAAACCCATTTTTCATTTATAAAAAGGTTATCTTCAAATGGTGTTAGAATAGAAGTATCTCAACCTTGAGTTTCAAAACATGCTTAGATGTGATACTTGTGTGATGAAAAGAACACAATATGGATAAATAGATGTATATGAAATTTAAAATTGATGTAATAATGTTTAGTTATGGGAATAGAAGACCACTAGTGTCTTATTTGGGTTACTTTTCACACCTATTGTTTTATATGGTTGGAAGGTGTGGGCTAGTGGAATAATGAATTTCAAATTAAGGAATTTAGAAAAGATTAGAAGGATTCAAATCACAAATAATTTTATAATCAAGGCCTTAGTCTCATATAAAATAATTCTTGTTGAAATGGGTTCTTTCCATTTAGAGCCAACCACTATGATGAAGCTAGTATGTTACTTGAAAAAAATCATGAAAATCAACTTATGGCCTAGGAAAGCAAGGGAAGAAGAGATGTGTAGGAATAAGAACACTTGGATGAAGTTGAATTATAAGTGGATGAATATATGGGATATCATATTAAATTCATATCCAAATTATAACAATGACATAAAAAATTATGCGAATGAAAAATTAAGAATTGTAATTGGATTAAAGGGACAAGCAAGAAAAGACAACACACTTCTGAACATAATTAATATCAAATATAGGGACTGAAATTAGTTTGAGATAAAATATATTCATTGATAAATTAGACTAGGATATGGATGAATACTAAGGAGTAATGAGTTGATTGGATTTTACTTTTTAATACCATAAGGGCACTTCTCACATTTAAAAATTGGGATGCTATAATATGAAGTATATAAAAAAGTTATTCTTGTCAACCAAAACAATGCCTTAGTATGCTAAGGAATCTACATCACTCAAATTTTGTTTTTGGTAATTGGAGCTATCTTTACCAAGGAAATAATGTGTCATTTAAAACATCAAATGATTGGTTTTGATACTTATTGAAAACTCTATTGTCTGGTATCATCAGTTGTAAGGTATAGTCACCATAACAATTTTGATATTGACTTACCACAATTTTTTTCTCATCCTATAGAATATTTACAAGGTCTCTACAGCTATATATCCCTAACTAATCATGGTGAAATCCCTATATAATGTTCAAATAATAATGGTGAATGTCCTATCAATTCTAAGATTTTATGAGTGGTTATAGAAATGTTTGAGGAAGTGGATTAATTTGCATACCTAAAATTTCAATGGTCATTAAAATAAGTCTCTTCACTACATAGAAAAAATTGGATGTGGAGTGATTAAATAACAACTCCATTTACATTATGAACCAATATAATTGGATTTTTTATTTAATCACTCCACATCTAACTTTTTATATGTAGTCAAGAGACTTATTTTAAAAACACTTAAATTTTAGGTATTAATATTAATCCATTTCTTTAAAATTTTCTTAACCACTCTTAAAATCCTATAATTTATAGGACTTTCACCATTATTATCTGAACTTTCTCTATGGCTTTCACCATTATTAGTTAAGGCTATAGTTATGGAGACCTTGTAAATATTATAGAAGATGAGAAAATAAAAATTGTGGTAAGTCAATATCAAAATAGTTATGAATTCCAAACATTGCAAGTGATGATACCAAACATTATATATTTCAATAAGTATCAAAACCAATCCTATGCTATTTTAAATGGCACATTGTTTACCTAGGTAAAGATAGCTATTAACAACGATAAGAATAGTTAATTATACTAGTAGAAAGTGGAGACATTTTTTATATTAGTTCACCAGAATAGACTTTTAAGATGTCCTTAGGGTTTATTATCATATTTTTAGTTATTTCATTAATTATCTTCCTTCTCTCCCTCTTATTTGAAATTATTTTTGACATTAAAATACTTGTTATGTTCATTCATAGTAGCATACACACTAGTTCATTAACTCTATAATTAGACCTTCAAGGTTGTACTAGTATCAAAATTATAATTTTATTTTAGCATGTATATAGGAATTTCAATCATAGTCTTGACTATTATAGTTGGGTTGTAGTTTCTCTTGGCATTCCTTTCGCTTGCATGCATGCTAGTTTACCTTAGATTATGAACATAAAAGAGGCCTATATTTAGCCTTTAGTAATTATATTGAATACCTGGGTTCATCATTTCAGTATTATTTTTATTTTTTAATTACATATATGCAATGATATCTTAAACTTGATTACTTCACTCTATGAAAGAGTTAAGATATACATGATTCTAACATTGTTGTTTGGTTTGATGTAGAATATAAAGGCTATAATTCTATTTGTTGATGAATTTTTTAGATATGACTACTCTTAACTCTAATTTATTCTCTCAATATTTAAATGATATCAATTGATAAGTAATGGATGAAGATAGCATTAAACTACTATACTTTTAAGACCTTGAACAATATTAGTATGACAATGTTTTATTAACTTGATAATTTTAAAAACCCTTGGTGGCTTAATCAATATTGTACATCTACATAAAAATATAATTGATGCATTGAGTTATATGTTATTTTAGTTGTGGTTAATTTAGATTCAATTGCATTATTTGAAATCCATATCCCTTATAAGATAATACATTACATTATTGTATTTACCTTACATGCTTAAGTAGTTTAGTTGATTATGTGATATTCATCATGTAGCATGATTGCTTTACATTTTAAAATCCAATAAAAATAATATTTAGTATTAATAATCCTAATATGAATTGCATTAGGCATTGGTGATACCCTTCACATAAAAAAATCATAATGAATGACTTTTTTAATTTTATATTTAAGGACTTAGATTAGTTATGATTTGATGTAATACATTTGGACTATGTTATTTTGATTGTATTATTGAGTGCTTAATGGAATATAGGTTATAGAATCTGATATATGGTAGTGAAGTCATCTAATTTAACACCATTATACTAAGTATTATGTTATAATTTTTTTTGAAAGATTTTAAAATTATGACCCCAATTTTATTCATTTATATCAAATACTAAGATAAGATTAAACTCTATGTCAACATTTATTTTTATTTTGTAAGGCCTCTATAAAAATTTATTTGATAATAGGGTATGTCTGATTATGATTATAACCTAGGTCTCATAAAATTCTAATTGTACAACATGATTATTTTTACACTAGCTTTCTCTAAGGTTTGAATCTTTTTTTATGGTTTTTTTCTATTAAATTATTTATTAGTATATGTTCATAATATAAGTGCACATCCCTAGTGTTTTAGTGTATATGATTTACCATGTTTTTGTGGCATAATTAGATTTTTGTGTAAATACTATTTAATAATGATAATTAAGATACATGTGATGTGGGTAAGGCTTCATCATCCCCCTTTTTATTTTTTGACTAGTTGTTATTATAAAGCTATAGGAAATAATGAGGGCAATTTTATTATTGTAGGCCCTTCAACATAATAGATGAAACATTATAATTTTGATATTATTATCATTATGATAAATATATTAAAAAACCTTCCATCATACATTGATCTAAATATTTAGGATTAGATTAGAAAATAACCTCCTGATTCTGAGGGTTATCCATTTCATTTCTATAAATGTTTCAAAATAAGTAATTATAGACATCTCTTATAGCATGACTAAGTGCAAGCATGGGGCATATTTGTGGAAGAAACTAACCTATGATATTGATTAATATAGTGAAATACTATATAATTTAGAGGAGGATGAAAATTTAGATAATACAAGTGAAGTTTTAAAATTTTTTGTGAAAGCTTCAGATCTAAGTTACAAAATATTAATACTTGTAAGAAGTATTTGGCTAAGGATAAGAGAGCCTTGCCAAAGGATGAATTTGTTTTAAAAAATTAAAAAAATACATATTATCTTTGTGAGGGTTTGATGACTCATATCCCATTAAATAAATTTATTTATGGAAATTAGAAGATTCTAACTACAAATTGGTTGATGCAATGTAAGTCTCCATTCCCATCATGTTAGATTTGCGGTAGGGAGGGGAATGGACTATTGTGAGAGAAAAAATGTGAGGTAGATGTAAGAATAAGTTTTAACCAATGAATATAATTCTTAGAAATCAAAAATATAATGTTATATGAGGGACATATTTTGGTTTGTATTAGGGTGGCAACTTCTTCACAATTTTTCTACATTGAGTTTATTTTTTCACTCGTAAAAGAGACTAGTTAAACTTTTATTGTATTATAATTTTATATATTTTAAAATGGTGGGGAAATTTTAAAATCCTAACCTTTACCAATAATAATAAAAATATACATGTTATGTAAGGTGTTTCATGTTATACCTTGTTAGGTTGCTATCACTCAAATTATTTATCTAATTTTTGTACTATATTAAGAATAAGAATTTAAATAGACATTCTTTAGTAATCGAGTATTAGATGGGATTTTAAATTTTTCATTAGTATCCTTATTTGTACTTTATTAATTCAATAGATGGTAATGGTGCAAATTCTATGTTTTAAATTTACTAGCACTTTCTAAGGATATTCATGTCAAAGCATTGAGGTTAGGGTGTGACAACTTATTTTCATTAATATGAGATGATAATATGAATTGTGAATGTCTTGGAATATTATATGGTTATGAATATGTAAAAATAGAATACATTCTATATTTTCTTAGTTGTATTAGAATTTTTAGCCTACTTGTATCATATTTTAAGTTTATTTAATATGCATTGGTATGTTTTTATGAGTTAAACGAGAGATTA
Source organism: Torreya grandis (assembly GCA_037957365.1). NCBI lineage: Eukaryota > Viridiplantae > Streptophyta > Pinopsida > Cupressales > Taxaceae > Torreya > Torreya grandis. The sequence continues at coordinate 885,447 of JARHVA010001890.1, forward strand.
TATTTATTGCAATAAAGTTTTTTAAGAATAAGATTATTTAAATTTGAAAATTAACTTATTTGAGTTATTACTAAATTAATAAAATTGGCAATGGAAAGTTGGAAATATCAAAATATTTTGGGATTACTCATAGCATAAGAATAATTTTGTTAATTAGAGTAAACCGTTGTAATTACACTCCATTAATTAAGCATATCTTAGCCTAAAATAGTTTGATACATACATGTTTTAAACATGACACCCAATCAATTTATTATAATGAATTGCATTGTATACGCATTTAAACTATTAATTATCCTCCACTAATTAATAAATTAAACGTATAATTTACTTAAGGGTCCTATGTATAAATCCTTAGTATCATCATTTACCTTTTCGTACTAGTTGAGGTGAAGATGGTTAGAACATTGTAACAATAAAATATGTAAAACACAATTAGTATAACATTCTAAGACCTTTGTTCAAATAATACATAGTGATTATGGATAACATATAATTTTTTTTCTATTTTTTAATACATTTTCATATTTTTATCATTTCCCTTTGTTTTTAAATATAAATTATTTATAAATGGCCCTTTTTTATATATTCATATGTTTGGGAATTGTATCTACTTTTACATTCATAAATATGGACATCATATATGACTTGTGTATATTTGTTTCCCTTAATTTGAGTAATGTTTATTTCAAATATGTATATATTTTTATGGCCTAAGGAATGAAGTGATAACATTTATTTTTACTCCAATTATTGATGGTATAAAATTAAATATGCTTATATTATGTACCTATTATGCATTATCTTATTTGTCTACTACATAAGATAATTAGTAGACTAGTATAATATTTTAGGAATCATGCATTGTGAAGAACATATAATGATATTATAAAATATAGAAAAACAAATATAAAAACATTCCTCATTTGATAAATAATGACGTGTAAGTTGATGATAATTTTTTATGTTTTTCATGATTGAGGAATATTGAAGCATCAGTTGTGAGGAACATCAAATATTGTTATAGGCCCTATTTTCATAACTCATATTTAATAAATTGGTATAAAATTTGAGGGATATAATGATAAAAATAAATTATAATATTTTATAAAAAATTAAATGGATCATGGTAATGGTGCATGAACTCATGTAGACATCAAAATGGAAAAACCAAACTGGCATGTAAGTTGTCAAAATTGAAATTTTCTAGTCAAGTAAAAAATTACATTATATTAAGGTTAAATTTTATTTTTCTTGTCCAAAAATGCACCTTAATGGATGTTATTTGAATGAAAACAAATTCAAGTTGATAACTTTTGAGGGACACATATACACATCAGGTAAAAATGTGAGCCTACCAGATGGTCAAGGCAATTAATGCATGGGATAACAGATTAGATAGAGTAAGAAGTGGGGATGTGGAGGTAATCCTTTAATGAGGTAGTCCGTTATAAATGTACCAATTATTTAAATTCATAATTAAGGATATTTCATGGTGTAATGAGGCTCTGAGCATAATCAGGAGATATGTTTAGCATAGACTATTGCATTGCTAGTTGACTTTCACTTCCCTATTAGTTATGCCATCTACTAATTATCTATTATTATTATAGATAAATTAGGTAGATTTTTATATTAAATAAATAAGGTAATTAGATACTGGTAGTCAATATTGAATTTATCAGTTGGTTATGTCTAAAATGGAAGAACCCTTTATGTGCACTAGTTAAGTGCAACCAATGAGTATGTTCACATCCCTACTAGTTCATATATAAAATTACATAATTTTTTATAGTAATAATCTATAATATTAGATGGAGTAATGGAAAAAATATGTATAGATTAACTTCCAATGTGTTTTTTCATACTAAACGTACCAATGGGTTAAGCTTAGCACTTCATTTCAATATTAAAATATCCTTAATTATGAAAGCAACTAGCTAATACATTTAGTGTGGACATTCCAGTTAGAAGACAAATTCCATGTAATCAGTAGTAGATGAGTGACAAGTGATGATGTTTAGGTCAACTACCCATGTATAACTCTATATGAAATGTAATATATTACTATGTTTAGAATTGAGTATCTACTATGAGTGAAATGAGGTGAGGTATTGATCATAACTAGTAAGTACATTCAATGTGGAATAGCACATTGGAATTCAACCTTGACATCCCACTTAATTACTCTTTTTACGTAAAATAATATTTTTTTAACCCATTACCTACTTACATTATAATAACAACAATAATATCAATTCAATCCTTAACTCAATAGAATGAATTAAGCATTGGTAGATGGAATAATAACCTAGGATATATTAGTCAATACAAAAAATGGAATTCCCCATTAAAGATATCATCTAGTTACACTCAACATTCATTCCAATTGTTGTTAATGTGTTAGAGCGTCCCATAAAATTATCCAACTCTAGTTACTTTCCATTATGTGATTTTTATGTTAACGTCACTTAAGATTGACATCAAATGTTATTGGCTAGGAAAATTAGAAGTTAATTTTATTTGAATGTATTTTGATCTTTCATTAAGAAAATTAACATTTATGAGTATACTCATGTGCCATTTTTCTATTCTAGTTGTACATATATAGTAACATTACACAAAGTATTATAAATTTCCTATTTTTTTTACAATTATAACAATAAAAAAGAAAGCCTTATCTTATAAATAGACTGGTAAGGATGAAACAACACTAGTTAAGGAAAATGATAGTGGATAAAGGTATTATAATTAGAGTTTAGTGTGACCAATTCGGTTTAATTTTGATTGTTATTTTCCATTCCAAACATATTGGTTAGCTATGCTCAATAAAATAGACATATCTTTTAAATAAAGTACCTTATATAAAGATTTTTTTGTTATTATTTTTATTCTGAATAAATCTATTAGATAGAGGAATGAAATATGGATTAGCCAACATGGATGTAGATGTCAACACTAAACATGTTTATCCATGTTCAATGTATTATTTGGTTGTGTTTATTGGTCATAAATTATTTGGGTTAGATCAACTATTAGATCTTCAATTATGGTCATAACTAGATGGTACATTTAGCTTGGGCTATCAGGATGGTAGTTCAATTCCATGTACCCTATGGTTAATTTATTTACCAATACTCCTTATATTATGCTATCTATTTATACCTCTATTGATGGACCTCATAATAGTTTTGAACCCTTATCTACTATTAAGGGGTGACATGTTTGAAAATTTTGATTTAATATTCTATCAACATCTAGCTTGGTAGTCCACATTGAATGTACCATCTAGTTATGCTCAACAGAAGGATAATGGGATAACATAATGGATAATATAATGATAAATAGATTAAATAATAGGGACATGTAGGTTAACTATCATGTAGATTGTTAAAATCCATGTTCATATTAGTTACTCCATCTAATGTCACTCCATCCATTATGATAGCATGATATCCCTCCATTCATGGGCACAAAATCTTACATCCTTGATTATGACCTCATGTTGAACATACTAGCTATCTATGCTTAGAATCAATGATATAAGAGTGGGGCCCATCAATAGAAGGATAATGGGCTAATAAAATGGATGAATAGAGGACGGATAGATTAACTAACATGTACGTGGAGATCAATTTTTATCATGATTGTTGGCCTACACATCCTTATTTTTTACTCTATCTACCCTTACTTTAATCATTATGTTAGCCTATTTGTTCATCCCTTAATGGATGCCACAATAGTTTAAAACACTTCATGTAAATAAAACACCTTAAAAAAGGTTGTTATCCCTGATTCTTAGGGTAACCAAGATAATACATTCATGATGGACTATCAAAATAACCATTATCCTTGATAATGAATTTTGATCTCTATGATTGTTCAATATATAGTATGTAAACTTAATATCTCCCTTATTATTATAGTTTCTAATGTAGAATTTATAGTTATCTATAATTCATTATTTTGTATTTGATTGCCTCAATATTTTATTTAATATTTATTAAATAAGGTGGATCATTATCAAATACTTATTTAGAATTATATAATTTGTAGTGTGTAAAATTATATTTTTTTCACTAAAATTGAGGGACTATCTTAATAAATCTTATTGTCATATTTTGGTATCATTTAGCATAACCTATAATAGAATCCATAGAGGTAGTGGAGGTAATAGTGTGATATTTCATTTATTTTAATTTTAGCATCACAAGGTAGTTGTAAACCTATTTTATACATTCAATTGACCATTATACAGCATTTTTTATTCTTTCTTAGAGACAATTATCAAAAAATTATGATATCTTAAGCATATATTGCTTGAGTTTGGATTCATTTTTGTTTTTCAAAATATTTTTCAAGAAAAATGCAATGGTGTAACCATATCACAACCATTTGGCATGAGTAAGTAGGATATTTATGGAGAAGGTAATGGTTTTGTTATTTATGGTGTGGATATGCATATTCTAATCACATTATTCAAATATTTTTAATGATTAATATCTGCATGTTCATAAAAAAATTATGATTAATAGTCCTAGCCTATTTAAGTTATATGTATATAATGTACATATTCTATTGAGGTTTAAATCAACTCATTGTAACTTTTATTAAAATGTCTATTATAACTTATGATTGTTTACATGGTAATTTTATAAGTTGTACAAGGAAACATAAATCATTAGTATAAAGTTAACTGATTTAATGTCTATGAAATATCATGTATATTATTATTCAATTCATCATTTATTCCTTATTAAAAACATGTTCATGATCCTTTTCATATCCTTCACTCATTGGCAACTAAAATGTCTCCAACAAAATTAAAAAACACAATTGAATTAGGAATGAATAATTTGAATAGAATTGGACAATCATGTAATAAATTAGAAGAGATGCTAATCAAAATAATTGAAGGAACCTTGGTTGAAGTAAATGACATTGATTTGGTAATATCAAAATGATGTTTGGTTTTAGGTTACTTTGTTTAATTTTGTAAGAGATTATAAGTTATATGAAATTCTAACCATTTAACATTTATGATTTTAAAATGGATATAGAAAACCCTTGGTGGTTTTCATCCAATCAAGGATGTTAATGTGGATAACCTTGGAACATAGTCTTCCCTAGTTGAAAATGTTAATAACTTGAATTGGTTCTATTCATATGTTATATTATTAATATGAATTATGATTTTAAATTTTACCTAGTTCATTTTTTCAGCCTTTTAATCAGAATGTGGGGCATGACAAACAAGCCACACCTAGGATAAATTTACATGAGTTATTATAACAAAATGAGTCAAAAGGGAATAAATGGGGAATGTGGTAAATTTTTATTAATTTTATAGATTCAAATGTTAATCTACTTTTTTTAATTGTATTTTTTTTTGTAATTACTAAATTATGTTTTAGAATAATAATCCTAGTGGGGAAGGATGAAATTATCCCATTCATAGGATGATTAAAATAATTGAATGGATGCAACCATTCTCTACAACCTTATTATGTGCAAATTGAGATAGTTCTCCCATTGAGAAGGTAATATGTGTATTTTTCATAGTTTATGAAATTGGTATGAAACTTGATTGCAATTGTATTTTTTTAATTTTATTGCAAATAAACCTATTATTATCTCCTAGGAAGAAACATCATCACATCTTTCATTGGATGATGATGAGGATACAAATTAATACCTTTCAAATGATTTTGTGATACAAGGGTAATTATTTGATGTTCATCCACTTCCAATTCACACAATATATTTTGACATGATTATTTGATATTTATAACTACTATACTTATTTCTATAGTAAATAATGTTAGTAAGGAGGGGAACACTCTTGTTTGATTAGAAGATGAGAAATTTTCATTATTTTAGCTATGAATGTATTCATCAGAAAACTCGTACACATGGGTATAATCAAAAGGAGAAGGTAATATGGTGAGATTTTTTAATGTTTTTCTAAGTCGTATGATACACAAATATGATATTGTTTTTTTTTAATTTTATCTTCATAAGAACCTACTACCCTTAATCATAAGAATAAAAAAAGAAGAAATCAAATGACCTATGAAATCTCATTGCATTGACATGGGAATAATTGTAAGGAGAAGGTAATATGTTTGATTTTATGAATATATTTTTAATTCATATGAAATTTGATTATTATCTTAGATTTTTACTTTTACCTACATAGAAGAGAAAATTAATGGAAATAATGACCTCTTCATGTGCACACAACCATACATAGAAATAAAAGGTAAAGTATGGGATTTGTGAATTTTTTAAAGTTCAATGAAATATGATTGTGATCATTTTTTTGTGTTTTTAGTTGATTAGGAACATGTTACCATATCTAAGAAATAAATAGACTCACATGTTTCATGTTTAGCATGAGCAAAATGTGGAATTTCAGCTACCATAAGATTTCCAAAATAAAAACTCTACTTGAATGATGCTTTATTTCTAGATATATTGAGCTGATTAATATAAATAGTTCACAAATAATACCAACAAAATTTTATATGAGTTATGCATGGTTTGTTTTCATTTACCATTTAAAATGGAAATTGTATGGAATATTTGAAAATAAAACCATATTTTATCTGACTATCAAAATCATTTGATCATCCTCAAAATAATGATATTATTTCTTTAGGTTCACAATAAAATTTATGAATTTGCATTTGACACAATGTCCTTAGTGGTATTATATATGTGTGATTATTTCATAATAAACCTTAAATTATATATAAATGCTTAAAGAGATGTTTGTCTAATATTTTTTTGTGGTTTTTTTGAAGATATGTTTGTTTAATTTGAAACTTTTGTTGTTTTTTGACTATATATGAGTAGGAGGAGCATGGTTACAACATTATTTAGAATTTTGGACACAAAGACCAATATTTTTTGTATTTCACCATAGTTTCTTACATTATATGAAGGCAAGAATAAATTCTTGACAAAATCACAGTTGAAATCACCCCATGCTAAAATTCACATGTTACCTCCCATTATAGACCATCACAAAGTAATGTATCAAATAAAGGCAAGAAAATGTAGGTTTGTGGATTATAATTTGTAGTAGTAACTGTATGAGATGCATAAACACATGAAAGTTTATTTAAAAATTTATAATAAAAAAAAACATGTTTATTAATCTAAAAATTTGATCCTGGAAGGGTTGTCAAGTAGAGAAAAAAAACCCAACATTTACAATTCTGAAGAAAAAAGAGAAAAAGAGATTAGAGATTATAAGAAAAAAGGGAATTGCTAAAAGTAAGTCATGAATTATGTGTTTTCCACTATATTATTTTTCTCATCAATAAATTCACATTTTGTGCTTACACGAGACTAAATAAACTTGACAAGAAAATGAAAATGCCTTGGTTGCAAACAAGAATGTTAAGGGAAGAAGATGAGAATTGAAGATCACTATATTTATTTCTCCTTGATTTTCAACCACTCTTGATATTGTATCAATATAATGTGGTTTTTAGTTTTTATTTATAAAAGTAATTGTATTCAATTTTTATAATACCAGGGTAAGGATGGTTTCAGATAAGGCAAGGAAGGAAGGAGGAAAATAAATATTTGATGTTGCATGTAATTTCTTTTTTCTGCAATCATGATGATATTCATGTTACATACATGATTTAGGATGTTATATGTTGTATATATGTTTGATAATTTTAGTGTCTATGTCCCAATATTTGGTACATAATGCTATATTATCAATAAATGTCATATTTTATGACATTATTTTCAATAGTGTAATGTTTTTGTATAATGTTGTGATCCTCAATGAGATCAATATTATTTCATACATTAATTGGATAAGATATGTACTTTTTTTTACAAATCAAATGTCTCCTTTTGTTACATATCTATCTTTGTTATTTTATTATTATCTTTATGGATTTATATGGTGTATTAATGTTTCTAATGGTTGTGGTCATATTTGTGTTTTAACTATCAACCATTGAATTTTTTGTCTTATCAATATAATTATGAATTCTAGATAAATGGGTTTGATGTGATAGTCCCTCCCTATTTTTAAAAATTATATCAAACACTACCATGTGGAATTAAGTTATTATTCTCTTATGATTTATTGTGTTATTATTTATTATTTAATATATATTCAATAATATTCTTTTCAAAATGTAAATAATATAGAAAACACAATGAAATACAAGACTATTAGTAAATATTCAAAATAAGTAATCATAAATGAAATGAAATATGAAGATAAAGTTAGCTATGGGGTGCTCAAATTTGAATAAATAAGTTACCCTAGTAACACTGTGGTGTAGTGGAATAAAGGTGATCACCAATAACTAATGTAAATGTTGGTACAACTATAAATTAATTTTCAATGCTTTTATGTGGAGATTAAATTTTAATAAGACTTATTAGAGATCATAATAAAAAAATACCTCAAGTAGTTCTTTGGAAAGCTCCACCTATAATTTTGAATAAAAGACACACCCATTTTTGAAATTTTAGCCCATATAATTTAAAATCATATTTGGAGTTTTAAAGATTTTGATTTCCATGACCAATTTTAGGAGATGAAGATGCATCTATAAAAAAATCTCCATCTATTAAACTAACATTTCACAATCTTAAAAGGGTAAAATTAAAAATTGGATAATAATGTAGTTAATACACATGGACATACATTTTTTAAGGTAGGTTTTTATGTTGGATGCATTCTTCTTGTGTAAAAAGTAAATTCAAGAGTATAAAAGGTTGTGAAACTAAAACTAACACCTCAAATAATTTACAATGTTAATCAATCATCAAGTTTATTTTCCCACAAATCCTCTTTGGGTGCTATAGAATATACATTACGATGCATGTTTCAATATTTTTTGGTGTATTTTAAAATGTCCTTTAAATTTATTGATTTTTTATGTTATTTTGTTACCAGGGAACATAGGTTTAGAAAAATATGTAAGAAATCAATAGTGTTACTGCTCTAAATTATCATTGGATTGCTAATTATTTTAGTGTGATTGAGGGAGTTTATTTTTAAATATATATTAGATTTTATCATCATCATCATCATCATGATTATTATTATTATTATTATTATTATTATTATTATTATTATTATTATTATTATTATTATTATTATTATTATTATTATTATTATTATTATTATTATTGGTGTTGTTGTTGTTGTTATATATATATATATATATATATATATATATATATATAAGATCTTGTATTATTTATATATATAAAGATCACTTTATTCATATTCAATAAACACCTATTTATGTGATGTTAATTTCATAAGCAGGTCATAGTCATTTTACGGAGTTATGTATTTGTGAATTTAATTTTTTTTTCTTTCCTTCACCAATATAACATATCAATAATTATTCCCATAACATTAAATTTGTAATGGAATGAAATGACTTCTTATATTTTTTTGAGAAAATTCTCAATCACTATCTTAACATTGTTCCTTTGTTATAAATTGTCTTACAAATTATGCAAAAATAACAAGGTGTTGAGGTTGTATTAGACAAAACATATTTATGAATGGGGGAGGAATAGAGATACAAGGTATTTTATGCACATGTAAATACAAATTGACATGCCTCACATTGATAAAAATTAAATTTTTTGAAGTGCATTTTATGTACACCATTATAAATATGATGAACTTGATTTTAATACAATAAACATAGGAGGTAATAGATATCATTTCCATAAATATACAAGAGAGATTAACATTAAAGATACAATATAATATCAATAATAGTTTGAGTTTTTTAAAATTATTGTGCTCATGATATTAATGAATTTTACACCCCCTACACTCCTTTTAGAGAAGTAATCCACATAAAAGTAATTTTTATTTTTGAATCAATTTGACAATGTTGATAACAAAAAGAAATACTTGTACCCTAATTTCCTCCATTTGAAACTTCAAATAAGGGTTTCATGACACCTCATCCACTCATCCTAATTATTATATTGATTTTAAATCTCATTAAATAGATACATGCAAAGGCTACAAAAATATTGAGTATGACATGAAAAGTATGGAAGATGAAAACACTTCTTGATACCCTACTATATATCCATATTTACCATAGGTAAAATATAATTATATGTTAGAATTCATCTCAAAATAAGGATTTAAAATTTAAATTGGAAATACCATTCTCAACACTATTCCTTTGAATGAAATTGTATAATATTTAGGTTAATAAAAATGTTGATTAACATGCATACAATCTCCATCTCCATTAAAAATTAATTATTTTTTGCTTAAGCTTCATGTGTATATATTATTTTTTCTATTGTTTAACCAATTAGATACCATTTAGATCAAAGATATATACAATATACATTATTGATTGTAATTCTTGATGTTATTGATACTGAATAAAAAATAATAGTGGGAGGAGGAAAAATCATAATTAATTGGGTATATACTTCATAATTTATACAAATTCTTATATATTGAATATGGTTTACTATTGTGGTGAATCGATGATAATAATGTTCTATGCTAGACATTTTTCTTTTGAAATCAAATAAAAACCCACATAAGATTGTTTAGCAGTAAGTGTGCTAAATTTTGGGTCATCTTTTAATTCATCTTATCACTAATTCCATCTTATTAATATTATTTTATTTATATGTGTGTGTGTATCGATATCTGTGTGTGTGTGTGTGTGTGTGTGTGTGTGTGTGTGTGTGTGTGTGTGTGTGTGTGTGTGTGTGTGTGTGTGTGTGTGTGTGTGTGTGTGTGTGTGTGTGTGTGTGTGTGTGTGTGTGTGTACATATGTGTGTTTGTGTGTGTATACATGTGTGTATATATACATACATATGTGTGTGTGTGTTTTTGTGTGTATATTAGACCGATTTGCCTAAATTTTTGAAATGTAAACTTGTTAGAGATCAGATCACCAATCACTTTTAATAATTATTAATGAATCCATATGATTCACCTTATATATAGTACATATTTTCATAGGTATTACCATCTAAGTCTCATTCCTTACCTCATTTCCATGTTGAATATTGAGGCCATCCGATGGATAGGTTGTGGGATAAATTAAAAAAGTTTCAAAAACATTCTAAAACCTTAATATTATTTTATTTTTGAATTCATCTTGAAGAGATATGAAATTTTAAGAAAAAAACTATCCCAATCTAACTCCATATACAAAAGTTATGGCCTTGGAAAGTTGGCATTTGATGTCACTCGACTGCATTATGGTGTTATCACCTAAGAGCATCATGATGTTGTCATTTGATAACATGTTGTCATTCAGTAGCATGTTATCACTAAGAAACATATTGTCACTTCATATCATGATATCACTAATCATCATGCTACCATTTGGAAGCATACTAATGTTTGATAGCATGTTGCCACTCAACAGCATGGTATCACTTGATGACATGCTATGATGCAACTGAATAAAAATTAAAGGCCATAACTTTTGCATAAGGACTCAATTTGAGGAATTTTTTTAAAATTGTATATTTTTTATAATAATCTAAATTTTATAATTATTCTAGATGATATAGTGTTTTCATATGAGAAAGTGTTCTTGCGTGACATAGTGTCATCGCTCGATGGTATGAAGTGATGCAACTAAGCACCATCTTTTGAAGGCCATAACTTTTGCATATAGAGATGGTTTGAGATTTTTTTTTTTAATTTTATATATATATATATATATATATATATATATATTTAAAATAAGAATTCAAATTTTATTATTTTTTCATATGACATAGAGCAGTCATATAACATAGTGCCATCACGTGACATAGTGTTGTCACCCAACAACATGATGTGATGCAACTGAGCACCAATTTTTAGAGGCCATAACTTTTGCATATGGACTCAGTTTGAGATATTTTTTTATAAAATTCCATATATTATTGAGAGGCTAAAGAGGCAATAATATTAATGTTTAGAAATTTTTTTTTATATTTCTCCCATAACCTATATGTTTTAACTATGTAGACAGATGACTGTATGGAAAACATAAGAAGATGATTCTTTTTTTAAACTTCCACATTTTTCAAGGATACGATTCATATTCTCCTAAACAATCCTAAGAGGGTTTTTGATATGGTCTCTTAAAATGAATCCTACCTATCGCTTTAGTGCCATTTTAGTATGTGAGACAAGTAAATTCTATGAAAAATAAGTAGGGTGATATTCTACCCCATTTTTTCCTTCGTAAACTAATTTCATAAATTTTATCATATTTAAAGTATCCTATGAAATAAAAACTATGTTATATACCTTGAGCCTCACCTTTCATTAACTCAAGGTGAAGGAGTATGAACAATGAAATATCAAGAACATGAATTTATTTACATGGATTAATTTTTATAATTATATATGAATTTAACCCATGCCTTTTACATTTTATATGCCATGAGGCATGTATTATTTATGAGTATCATGTGTGTATGACTCATGATAAAATGGAATGGGTCTTCATAAAACCTAATGTTCCATGTTATGTTACATGATTTTAAAACCCTATGTGTGCATGTCCTATCCAAAATGCATCATTATAAAGTGAAGTAACAATAACAAAGTGATCATGATAGACAACCCCATGCTTGATCCATAGGACATCATTTATATTTCTTCATTTTAGCAATTTCTCTTAGTATATATTCACACTCCAAGCTTATATAACCATAGCATCAAAGCTATAGGGATACTTATCCACTTTATATGAGGTGATAAAAAAATCACAAACTTTACATTCTTTGTAATGGTATACATATATCAAGTATCCACATTCTTTCAAAAAATGAAACTGTATATGTGTTCAATGCTTGTCCTCATCTTTTATTTCTCATATATATGTATGTGTGCGCACGCACACACACACACACACACACACACACACACACACACACACACACACACACACACACACACACACACACACACACACACACACACACACACACACACACACACACACACACACACACACACACACACACACACACACACACACACACACACACACACATGTATGTATACGTATACGTATATGTATATGTATATGTAAATGTATTTATGTATGTATGCATATATGTTTTCTTGGGTTTTATTAAAGAACATAGTATATATATTCATAATACCATTTAATATAGCCTATATAATTCTCTAAATTTTGTGTGTTTGTATAATAAACTTTACATTTTGTATAATGTCCTATTTTTGTCCATTTTTCCACATATATTGTTTCTCTACATCTTATTCAAGCAAAGGAACTAATTAACATATATCTCATCATATTATTATGTTTATTTTTTGTTCAATAATAGACGTAAATAAATTTACAAGGAAAGGAAGCAATAAACCTGTTGAGAGGAAAATGAATGACATTTTGAGAGAATATTGTGATTCCAATAATCAAAATTTAGATTATATCCCTTCATAGGGATATATTTATGGTTTTTTTAGTGACACATAGTTACTAAATCTCCATGGTTATACTTCTCTATATCTTCCAAATGCCCAATCCTATTCTACCAATAAATTTTATCAAAAAATCTTATATTATTAAAAAAATGAATGAATAGGTGGATGAGGACCTTTGGTATTATATATCGAGTCATTTAAAGAGTAGGTTGGATGTATGGGAGAAATGGAAAAATGTTATCAAAGATAGGGGGAAAACCTGAAGGAATTAATACAACCATATTGTCACTGAAAATGAGAACAAGGAACTAAAGCTTTGTATTGAACATGGAAGCAAATAAAAATTATAATTTCACATGTGGGTTGGGGTTCAAAATACGTCATTGAGACTATATAAAGCTCTTTCAAGTGATAGGGTTATTTATATGGATGTAGAGCATTATAAGAATGTATGAAAAAAGACACTTAATGAGGAACATGTAAGAGTGTAGGAAACTTAATATGGAATATATTATTATCCATTACATGGCTTGTCCAACAAAAACTCACATCACATCCATGATTCCCAACATAAATAATGATATAAATGACCATAATTAAAGTGTTTCATTACTATGGTTCATTTCACTATAGTTTTTGACTTTTAGATACATATGATGTCTTGCTTAAGTGTGACCTCATATATGGTTTGTGAATTCATAGTCAAGGAAGACACTATATGTCATGTCCCCTTTTTCGTGGACATTGAAAAATTTGATGATTAGCCTATTATGCGAACTTCATAGGCTGATGAGATGGATAGAGGGTCATGATGGAGATTGGCTTGGCTTCAATTTACAGAATTCCTATAGTTGGCTTTCATTCAGGCTATTTCAAACACATTTGGCCTAAGCTCCTATTATTTAGGGATATTTGACATGTAGTGGAGCACCTTTATTTTGGTATGGTCATGTGTAGAATCACTCCCTGGTTCACCAGCTTCAAACGGTTTGAGGATTCGACATGTATTGAGGGAGATATTAATATTTGATTGATTTAATCAAATATTAATTATTTAGCCTAATTTTAATTAGAAACCCTAATTCAAATTTAAGAAACCCAAATTAGGGCAAGCATATCTTTTGAGGTTATAAGGGTTTCTCATGGAGGCCATTATTGATTATGCATTGATTATTGATTTTTGATATTGAAGAAATTCTTCTGTGAAGACTGAGCCAAGTGTTCCAGGATTCCATTGTAGTGGAGAATGTCAACTCTTCATTGTGTGCGATTTAGAGGCTGTGAGATATCAGTTGATTTATTGCCAAATTGAGAGACAGCTTCATACAGAAGTTATCACAGAGGTACAGATTTGAGAGATAACTTCACACAGAAGTTATCACAGTATTTCAGGTATTTCTTTATTTAGTTTTTTGATTCAATAAATTATATAGATAGAGATCTTCTGTATTAGAGACATCTATTTTTAGATTAGGGGTTGAAAATAGGTAGGTTGTACTTAATTTGTGGCTGTACGAAGTCTGTATAGGTCTGTACAAATCCATGCAGATACCGATTTTAGCAGACAGAGATCCCCAGTGACCAACATCGGCCGAATGAAGACCAACATCGACAGAGAAGGACCTACAGTGACTGACATTGGCATAATATCGACCGACGCCGGTGACTGTGGTTCAACATAGCAGGCCGAGACTTCCAGATTCAGGGTCAATCTCTAGATTTGCAAAAGCCCAGGGTTTCAAGATAGAATATTTCACATTATTTTATTTGTATGACAGAGACTCAATTGTGTAATTGTCTAGAAGAACAAGTGATAAGATCTTTGATTTGCTATTGAGAGATTATATTGTGATTTATTTATTCATATTTGAAATTATTTTGGCAAAAGTGTATCCTTGTTTAGAGCTATTTGTGTTTAGATATTCCCTACTGAAAGGGGATATTATAGTGGTATCTGAGCTTTTGCTTATAAAAAGGAGACCCTAAGTAAGGGACATCACAGTGGTATCAGAGCTTTTGCTTAGAAAAAAGGAGCCCCTAAGTAATGGACATCATAGTGGTATCAGAGATTTTGCTTAGAAAAAGGATCCCCTAAGTAAGGGACATCACAGTGGTATCAGAGCCAAATTCCTGCCATCCTGTTGGGCACATCAGAGCTAACGTCTTGCCATCCTGTTGGGTAGGTTGAATCAGAAAAGTATCATGATGACTTCATATACTCAAAAATAGTGGGACAATGATATGAAGAAGCTAAAACACAGTTTTAAATAGTTGGATGAAACCTAGAGGAGGATGAAAGAAATTCTTACATACCCTACATTCAAAGACAAATCCACACAGTATATGACAGTGAATGAGGAGTGGAAGTTAGTACCACCTTGAGTTCGGGAGTTGTTGCCTTTTGATCACTTTGTTAAGCTGAGGAGAGAGCACTACAGATCACTTAGACAGGGCAATAGCATGTCCCCTGATTATTATGAGATAGGAGATAGTGAAGATGAGGATGAGTATGATGCTTACACTCAGAGTGTAGAGGTGTGCTCAGATGTTAGTGCACTGAGGGTTGATGATCTCTCAGCTATGGTAGAGATTGTAGAAGAGTCCCAAGATCTGACTATTGCAGATGACACCCAGGAGAATGCAGTGGATATTTTTGAGGACTTAGTTTCACCGATAGTTTCTTTTGGTATGGAAGAGTTAGATAGTGATGCTACAGTTGTTGATACTACGTATGTTGATATGAGCTTTGGAGTTTATTCACAGAGTATGGATGGTAGTATTATAGCAGTCATTGATTTTGAGTCTATTCTTTTAGACCATGAATCAAAGGAGGATTGTAGGAGACAATCTAGCCAATGTCGTTATGTGTCTAGTCAGCTGAGAGTTAGTGAGCGAGACATTGCTATCGCTTGCAAGCATTTTGATGCTGCTCATCAGTTATTAGCAGTTTATGGATGGGGTTCTCCTACTAGCATTGAGCAGGGAGGTAGTTATTTGTCCTTGATAGAGATCCACTCTTTATGGGAGGCTATCTAGATTTTGGGACAGGATTATATGTTGTTGGTAGCCGACAAAGATTATCTTATGGAGTGGGGCAGCATAGCATATGATGCATTACTAGTCAAGGAAGATAAGGTGAGTGAGCTTACTCAGTAGCTCGAGGTGACTTCTAAGATTCTTGAGAGTATGCAGTTGGCTTATGAGGAGTCACAATTTCATTTGGCTGAGATGACCATAGAGTTAGAGCATTTACGGTCTTCACCAGCCCTAGACCCCGTTCACTTGTATATTGAGGTGGTTGGTGGTGAGTATGTTCCTACAGTTGTTGTTAAGGGGCATGTTGTTGAGGCTAACACACATGTTCAGGATTTGGGAGTACCTAATTTTGATGAGTTTGGGATACCAGTGGAGTTGAGTCTCTAAATTGATTCTTCTCACATCGATGACAGTGTGGTACCGTTCTTTGTGCCACCTTTATAGAGGGATCAGTTATGGGATGGATTGACACCATCTTTTGTAGATGGAATTCGCAGTTGCCAATTACATAGCCTAAAATATCGACACATCCAGGGCAGTTTTGATTTTAGAGATTGGTTGAGTTGCATTCACCAGTTTGATTGTGGATTCCTCTTTGTTCTACTTTTGATGATATTACAGGTACTTGCATTGATTTACAGTAGTGTAGAGCATAACTACATTTGGGATCCAGGTGGATCGAGTGGTTCATTGTTCTGAGATTGCTTGGGGACAAGCAATTTTTGGAGGGGTGGATTGTCATGTCCCCTTTTTCGTGGACATTGACAGATTTGATGACTAGCCTATTATGCGACCTTCATAGGCTGATGAGATGGATAGAGGGTCATGATGGAGATTGGCTTGGCTTTGATTTACAGAATTCCTATAATTGGCTTTCATTGAGGCTATTTTAGACACATTTGGCCTGAGCTCCTATTATTTAGGGATATTTGACATGCAGTGGAGCACCTTTATTTTGGTATGGTCATGTGTAGAATCACTCCCTGGTTCACCAGCATCAAACGGTTTGAGGATCCGACATGTATTGAGGGAGATATTAATATTTTATTGATTTAATCAAATATTAATTATTTAGCCTAATTTTAATTAGAAACCCTAATTCTAATTTAAGAAACCCTAATTAGGGCAAGCATATCTTTTGAGGGCATAAGGGTTTCTCATGGAGGCCATTATTGATTATGCATTGATTATTGATTT
Source organism: Torreya grandis (assembly GCA_037957365.1). Taxonomy (NCBI): domain Eukaryota; kingdom Viridiplantae; phylum Streptophyta; class Pinopsida; order Cupressales; family Taxaceae; genus Torreya; species Torreya grandis. The sequence goes on from JARHVA010001890.1 coordinate 903,124, forward strand.
TTGATATTGAAGAAATTCTTCTGTGAAGACTGAGCCAAGGGTTCCAGGATTCCATTGCAGTGGAGAATGTCAACTCTTCATTGTGTGTGATTTAGAGGCTGTGAGATATCAGTTGATTTATTCCAAATTGAGAGATAGCTTCATACAAAAGTTATCACAGCGGTACAGATTTGAGAGATAACTTCACACAAAAGTTATCACAATATTTCAAGTATTTCTTTATTTAGTTTTTTGATTCAATAAATTATACAGATAGAGATCTTCTGTATTAGAGACATCTATTTTCAGATCAGGGGTTGAAAACAGGCAGGTTATGCTTAATTGGTAGTTGTATGAAGTCCATACAGGTCCGTACAAATCCACGTAGATACTGATTTTGGCAGACAGAGATCCCCAGTGACCGACATCGACAGAGAAGGACCTATAGTGACCGACCTCGGCATAATATCAACCGATGCCGGTGACTGTGTGTTTAACACAGTAGGCCGAGACTTCCAAATTCAGGGTCAATCTCCAAATTTGCAAAAGCCCAGGGTTTCAAGATAGAATATTTCACGTTATTTTCTTTGTATGATAGAGACTCAATTGTCTAATCATCTAGAAGAACAAGTGATAAGATCTTTGATTTGCTATTGAGATATTATATTCTGATTTATTTATTCATATTTGAAATTGTTTTAGCAAAAGTGTATCCTTGTTCAGAGCTATTTGTGTTTAGATATTCCCTACTGAAAGGGGATATTACAGTGGTATCAGAGCTTTTGCTTAGAAAAAGGAGCCCCTAAGTAAGGGACATCACAGTGGTATCAGAGCTTTTGCTTAGAAAAAAGAAGCCCCTAAGTAAGGGACATCACAGTGGTATCAGAGCTTTTGCTTAGAAAAAGGAGCCCCTAAGTAAGGAACATCACACTATATGTATCCAAAATTCATCAACTATAATAAAATTAATCAATATATAGTTTATGAAAATAAAAAATATGAATATGATTATGTCACAAGTATGTAAAATTTGTAAAATTTCCTAACAACATGTGTACTGAATTGGATAACTAAAATTATTTTCTTCATGTTACATCTAATTTACCAAATATAGATTTAGAGAATATAAATAGAACATAATTATACAAGCATGATTTTTAGTTGTTGAAAAAAATATTTTTTTAATTATCTAAGCCAAAAATACTTTCAAATAATAAACAAACGATGAAATAATTTGTGAATATTTACACTCTATTATATTTCCATTAGGATTGTTTTTCCCACATATCCAACATTTATAATTACAAGGCTTAAGTGTCTTAGGACATATAACATCTCATTAGAAAAAAAGTAAACTAGATAAAATTCAATTAAATTTGTATAGATCATTATTCATGGAAATGATTGTTGGCTTGCATCTTTTATAGTTGTTCTATCTAATTCATCTTAAAAATTAACATTATTTGATCACAATTTACCTTTAAAATAAAATTGAGAATGTTTGATTATCACTAGTCAACGCATAAAAATTGACATATTCCCGAAACAATCTCTTTAACTTGATATAATAGTCTCATAACCATATTATAGACATTAGAAAGGTTGTGCATGCAGATGATTCACATCAACATTATTGAAATCTAACCTTTCTTGAATCTTGTTACAACTATATCTGATAATATTCTCAAGGAAATTAAGACATATATATTGATGTTGGTTTTATGCATACTATACAACCTTATGAGGTATATTATAAAATTTTAGGTTCAATGAAGAAATACTCCCTCCATGGAATGAGTTGTGAGGTATTGGGTTTATAAAGAACCTAATAGTGGAATTGTGGTAAACAAAGCAGTGCTTACCATAGATGATTCACATATGACATGAGTCTATATCTA
>JARHVA010001890.1:912500-922500 GCA_037957365.1 Torreya grandis
TCAATACCAAGCTGTTTATGAAACTAATAATCCTGTCTATGAGGTAAGTATTAAGTGGAAAGGATTTAAAGCTTATGCTTTAGATGTCATGTTAGACACAGGTGCATATGCTTCTTTAGCTAGATTTCATGCTATTTCGAGAGATAAATGGGTTCCTAATTTTGTTCGTCTTACATTCAATACTAAGACGATTATCTCTGAGTATTCCGCTAGTATTCCTATCCTCCTAAGAAATACAGTATTTAATTTCAAGGTTATACATCATGAGATCCCATTGTTTTATATGATTTTTGGATCTAATAACTTAGCTTGTTTTTATCCAGTCACCATAAGTAAGCATAATGTTCTGCTAGCATAGAAGTATTCCTTATACAAGAAGCATAGGTATGAATGCAAAATTCCATTAAAATCCAAAGCCCAGAAACTTGTAAATAATGAATGGATTTTTCAGAAAATTAGTTGTTGTAAAGCTGACATAGATCCTATGCTTACAAAGATTGTAAAGGATTGTTGTTCAGAAAATCCTTTTGCTTTTCAGCATAGAAAAATGCATGTGTGTAAAATAGAGTTAAAGTTAGTCACTGATAAGAATGGTAAGCATGTTGAACCAATGTTTAAAGCTCATCACTCTGGAATGTTGCCTTCTCTCTGAGAAGAATGTCTGGCAAAAATCAAGCAGTTAAAAGAACAAGGTTTAATCAGAGATTCTCATAGCCCATGGGGTTGTGAAGCTTTTTATGTTAACAAGAGAATTGAGCAAGTCAGAGGAAAGAAAAAACTGGTAATAAATTACATCTCTCTGAACAAATATGTTGTTTTTGTTCAACATCTAATTCCATCTAAAGATCAAATTTTATAGAGATTAACTGGTAGTAAAGTGTATAGTAAATTTGATTTGAAATTATGATTCTTGCAGATTTAGGTAGCAGAAGAAGATAAGTATATGACAGCATTCATCACTCCCTTCAGACAGTACGAATGGAATGTCCTTCCATTTGGCCTTAAGACTGCTCCTAGTATTTTCCAAAAAATGATGAATGAAATTTTTGCTGCCTATAGTCAGTTTATTATAGTATACATTGATGATATACTTGCTTTTAGTAAATCACCTAAGGATCATCTTAAGCATTTACAATAGTTTTATCAAATTATTTATGACAATGGTTTAGTCTTATCAGAAAAGAAAATGGTAGTCTTCAAAGATGAGATTGATTTTCTTGGGATTACTATTAGATCAGGAGAAGTCAGTGTTCAGCCTCATGTGTTGCAAAGTATACAGAACTTTCCTGATGAAATTACTGATAAAACCATGTTATAAATATTCTTGGGTTGTGTTAATTATATAGCTGGTCACTATTTTAATATTGCTCAGGATAGAATTTTGCTTAATAAAAGATTGTCTAAAAAGCCCACTCCATGGACTAATGAAATGAGCTCTGCTGTTAGAAGAATTAAACAGAAATGTGCTAATTTACCTCCTTTGCAGTTGCCTTGCAATGGTCAAAAGATTATTGAAATTGATGCTTCAGATCAATATTGGGGTGCTGTGTTGAAAGAAAAATTATCTAATGGAAGTGAAAAACCCTGCAAGTATGCCTCTCACAGTTTCAAGAAAGCTCAATTGAATTATCATTCAACTCATATAGAAATCTTAGCTGTGATAAAAGCTATCCAAGCTTTTATGTTCTTTATCAGGTTAGAACATTTCATTGTTCGTTTTGATTTAAAACTTTTTATGAGTATTTTAAATTCAGCTGATAATTTAAAGAAAGGATCTGTGAGCAGATTAATCAGATGGGCAACCTATTTATCAGATTTTGATTTTATAGTTGAGCATATTCCTGGTCTAAGAATTCATTAGCTTATTATCTTACCAGAGAATTTTAATTTAAAAACATCATGACTGTTACTGAAATTCGTGATGAATTCCATGAGCACTTATGGCACTCAAGGCCTCTGGTTCAAACTCAGCTGCAGAATGAAATCAAAAGATTAAAGGTTTTGTCTTATGAAGTAGTAGATACTTTAAATTGTCATAATATGGCCTGGAGTACTCATTATGCAGAAATTGAAGGCCAAAATAGTGTGCATACTACTCTCTTGAATAGGCCTGGTAATAATTCAGAGTTAATGGGTACTAACATTTTGTTGAAACAAATGTTGTACAGAATGGGCACTACATTTACTTTCAGATGGTCTACTTTCTGGCTTAAGTTTAATCCCAGTCGTGAAAATTATTGGGAATCTCAAGATATGCCGGATTACATGTTTGAATTCTTGGACTATGTCATGCCAAGAATAGCTGCCACAAACTATTTTGTGAACATTACTCCAAACATGCTCCACAATATTTTTATTGCTTTGAGAATTCCATTCCATGTTTCATTTGAGTTATTCTTGGTATAGAATCATCAGTATAATGCCCATGCTCATATACAACCGGCTTTACCTATTGCTTCCCTTTGGAGAAAGATAACTGTCAGTCACAAAGCAATCTTTCCAGAAACTCCCAAAGGAAGATTATGTCAGATTCCTTCTGATTTATTCATGAATCATATAGCTAGTGATACGAATGATGACACTGGTGACACTAATGGTTCACCATACTTGCCAGCTGGTTCGCATGAATTTTTAGATGATGATTAAAGACTAATCACAGGGTCTGCCCGTGGTAGTGAGTGGAGAGCACTATAACTCTCTCTATGTCATATTTGTTGACCTCACCACTATTAAAGGTGGTATTCTGTCAGCCGTGTTGATAGACTTTTGTTTACTGTTTACTGTTGGTGGTGCGTAGTGGGCCCATAACCCACATGTTTATCACATCTTTTGCCTCTTTTGTTGTGTGCCATTGATCTTCCCTTCTTAATGCTATAAATAAGGGAGTTCGATGAGTTATTTGGCATATCAACTTGTAGTCAAAGTCTATGTCTGTAAGTTGTCTTTAAGTTTCAGTTTTATTTTGGTTTTAGTCTGTATGCAAGAAAGATTAATAAGAAAGTGCGAAAGTTTTGAGAAAAAGATCTTGTTTGAAATGGTATTTTAATATATGTGTATATATTAATATGAATAAATATTACCTATATGTGTATACCTTTATACATATAAGTTAAGTGCGAAAGTTTTGAAAAAAAGATCCTGTTTGAAATGGTATCAGAGCCATATATATATATATATATATATATATATATATATATATATATATATATATATATATATTACCTTATAAAACTTGTGTGTGTGTGTGTGTGTGTGTGCGCGTGTGTATAAATAGTTATTTCTCTGATGGAGAGACTTCAAAATAGCCTTTAGATGGACAAATAAGAACTCTGAGTCTTCAGCCTTTCTTTTGGCAGTTTAACTGTGAACCTCCTACTGAAAGAAAAGAAATGTGTCATGCTATGCTCTCATGGGCAAGCGTACAGATGTTCGGCTTAAAAAGAGAAGCAAAAACTGTGGCCCAACAAATTATTAATGGATTCATTGGCAATATCAAGGAATGGTGGGATGCTGGCAATAGTCAGTATAAGGATGATATAGTTAATCATTCAGAGCATCTCCCTTGTTTATGTCAAGCCATATATTCTGAATTTGTAGGGGTCATAGAAGATGAAAAGGAAGCCAATAGATCTAAATTTCTCAGAGCACAGTGTTGTGATATGTCCAGATTAGAAGAGTATATGTGTGAAATGGAAAATTTATTATATGCTTCAGGAGAGATGTTTAGTCCTGCATATAAGGTTAGATATATTGAATATTTTCCTAAGTATTTTGTAGAAAAGTATAAAGCTGCAATGGGTGTATAGTTTTCTAATGTCATTTGGTAGAATCAATCAGTACATAAGAAAGACAAATCAAAAGCTGTGTGATGAGCACAAGGCTCATAAAGAAACTATGCAGTTTCATAAACAGCTTGGTATTAAGTTCTGTGATTCTATTGAAAATAGTTATGGTTGTTCTAGCAGTCCTCAGCAATATAGGAAGCAAAGATTCAAGCAGAAGTATAAGCAAAAATATGCTTGCCAATGTTCCATGAAGCCTCCTACTAAATGGTCTAGAAAGCCTAAATATAAAAAGAAATTTTATTAGAAAAAGGTATTTAGGAAAAAGAAACATGGGTTTCAGAAAGCCCCTATAAAGCGTTTTCTCTACCAAGGGAATCACTATGCCAATAAATGTCCTCAAAAAAAGGACAATTCAAAGAAAGTTAATTTCTTGCAGAGCCATGAAATTACAGAAGATCATTATGTTTTAATTCCTGCGGATGATGCTTAGTATGAATCTGATCTTGAATATATAGATGAAGAATCAGATGTAGAAAATGTAATTAATATGAAAAATGAAGAGTATGAGTTTGAGTCAAAATTGTCATCAGATTATGAGTCAAAAATTGGTTTTCAGATTGGAATGAATAGTATGTAGTATTCTACAAATCAGTTTTCTGACAGTCTAAGTTTGTCTCAGCAGTTACAACAATTAAAAACTAGGTATGATAGTTTGCCTCCATATATGATGTCTGAGAAAATGTTTCTTCAAAGTCAAATAGAAGAAATAGAAAAAAGATATTTGATTCAGTTAGATTATATGCAGAATCAAAAAATTTCTTTGTCTTCTCAGTTTTCGCAACAAAGTCTTAATAAAGGCAAAGAAACTATTAGTTCTTTTTTTACAAATCTCCACAGGAAAGAATGGAGAACTAAGCGTATTAAGATGCTGCAAATCTTCCTGAAAAAGGCACAAGTAGAATTGGAAACTCTGCTTAGAGAAGAAGCAGATGAGGAAGATGAAGAACAAAAATTTGAAGAAGAATTAATCAGAGTTGTTGATGCTGTAGAAGCAGAATATGCTGCTACTCATATGACAGTTGATAATAATATTCATCAAGTTTCTGTTCATGAAACTAATAATCCTGTCTATGAGGTAAGTATTAAGTGGAAAGGATTTAAAGCTTATGCTTTAGATGTCATGTTAGACACAGGGGCAGATGCTTCTTTAGCTAGATTTCATGTTATTCCAACAGATAAATGGGTTCCTAATTTTGTTCATCTTACATTCAATACTAAGATGATTATCTCTGAGTATTCTGCTAGTATTCCTATCCTCCTAGGAAATACAGTATTTAATTTCAAGGTTATACATCATGAGATCCCATTGTTTGATATGATTTTTGTATCTGATAACTTAGCTTATTTTTATCCAATCACCATAAGTAAGCATGAAGTTCTGCTAGCACAGAAGTATTCCTTATACAAGAAGCATAGGTATGAATGCAAAATTCCATTAAAATCCAAAGCCTAAAAACCTATAAATAATGAATGGATTTTTCAAAAAATTAGTTGTTGTAAAACTGACATAGATCCTATGCTTACAAAGATTGTAAAGGATTGTTGTTCAGAAAATCCTCTTGCTTTTTAGCACAGAAAAACTCATGTGTGTAAAATAGAGTTAAAGTTAGTCACTGATAAGAATGGTAATCATGTTGAACCAAAGTTTAAAGCTCATCACTCTGGAATGTTTCCTTCTCTCTGAGAAGAATGTCTGGTAGAAATCAAGCAGTTAAAAGAACAAGGTTTAATCAGAGATTCTCATAGCCCATGGGGTTGTGAAGCTTTTTATGTTAACAAGAGAAGTGAGCAAGTCAGAGGAAAGAAAAGATTGGTAATAAATTACATCCCTCTGAACAAATATGTTGTTCCTGTTCAACATCCAATTCCATCTAAAGATGAAATTTTATAGAGATTAACTGGTAGTAAAGTGTATAGTAAATTTGATTTGAAATCAAAATTCTGGCAGATTCAGGTAGCAGAAGAAGATAAGTATAAGACATCATTCATCACTCCCTTCGGACAGTACGAATGGAATGTCCTTCTATTTGGCCTTAAGACTACTCCTAGTATTTTCCAAAAAATGATGAATGAAATTTTTGCTGCCTATAGTCAGTTTATTATAGTATACATTGATGATATACTTGTTTTCAGTAAATCACCTAAGGATCATCTTAAGCATTTACAATAGTTTTATCAGATTATTTATGACAATGGTTTAGTCTTATCAAAAAAGAAAATGGTAGTCTTCAAAGATGAGATTGATTTTCTTGGGATTACTATTAGATCAGGAGAAGTCAGTGTTCAGCCTCATGTGTTGCAAAGTATACAGAACTTTCCTGATGAAATTACTGATAAAACCATGTTACAAATATTCTTGGGTTGTGTTAATTATATAGCTGGTCACTATTTTAATATTGCTCAGGATAGAATTTTGCTTAATAAAACATTGTCTAAAAAGCCCACTCCATGGACTGATGAAATGAGCTCTGCTGTTAGAAGAATTAAACAGCAATGTGCTAATTTACCTCCTTTGTAGTTGCCTGGCAATGGTCAAAAGATTATTGAAACTGATGCTTCAGATCAATATTGGGATGCTGTGTTGAAAGAAAAATTATCTAATGGAAGTGAAAAACCCTGGAGGTATGCCTCTGGCAGTTTCAAGAAAGCTCAGTTGAATTATCATTCAACTCATAAAGAATTCTTAGCTGTGATAAAAGCTATCCAAGCTTTTATGTTCTTTATTAGGTCAGAACATATCATTGTTCGTTCTGATTTAAAACTTTTTATGAGTATTTTAAATTCAGCTGATAATTTAAAGAAAGGATCTGTGAGTAGATTAATCAGATGGGCAACCTATTTATTAGATTTTGATTTTACAGTTGAGCATATTGCTAGTTCTATGAATTTTTTAGCTGATTATCTTACCAGAGAATTTTGGTCTATAAACATCATGATTGTTACTGAAATTCGTGATGAATTCCATGAGCACTTATGGTGCTCAAGGCCTCTGGTTCAAACTCAGCTATAGAATGAAATCAAAAGATTAAAGGTTTTGTCTTATGAAGTAGCAGATACTTTAAATTGTCATAATATTTCTTGGAGTACTCATTATGCAGAAATTGAAGGCCAAAATAGTGTGCATACTACTCTCTTGAATAGGCCTGGTAATAATTCAGAGTTAATGGGTACTAACAATTTGTTGAAACAAATGTTGTACAGAATGGGCAATACATTTACTTTCAGATGGTCTACTTTCTTGCCTAAGTTTAATCCCAGTCGTGAAAATTATTGGGAATCTCAAGATATGGCGGATTACATGTTTGAATTCTTGGACTATGTCATGCCAAGAATAGCTGCTCCAAACATGCTCCACAATATTTTTATTGCTTTGAGAATTCCATTCCATGTTTCATTTGAGTTATTCTTGGTACAAAATCATTAGTATAATGCCCATGCTCGTATACAATCAGATTTACCTATTGCTTCCCTCTGGAGAAAGATAAATGTCAGTCACGAAGCAATCTTTCCAAAAACTCCTGAAGGAAGATTATGTCGGATTCCCTCTGCTTTATTTATGGATCATACAGCTAGTGATACGAATGATGACACTGGTGACGCTGATGGTTCACCATACTCGCCAGCTGTTTCGTATGAATTTGCAGATGATGATTAAAGACTAATCACGGGGTCTGTCTATGGTAGTGAGTGGAGAGCACTATAACTCTCTTTATGTCATATTTGTGGACCTCACCACTATTAAAGGCAGTATTCTATTAGCCATGTTGATAGACTTTGGTTTACTATTTGCTATTGGCGGTGCATAGTGGGCCCATAACCCACATGTTTATCGCATCTTTTACCTCTTTTGTTGTGTGCCGTTGATCTTGTTGGCATGTGATAACCATTGATATTCCCTTCCTAATGCTATAAATAAGGGAGTTTGATGAGTTATTTGGTAGATCAACTTGGAGTCGAAGTCTATGTCTGTAAGTTTAGTCTTTAAGTTTCAGTTTTATTTTGGTTTTAGTCTGTATGCAAGAAAGATTAATAAGAAAGTGTGTAAGAGTTTTCTTTAGATGTAATTGGATGTTGAACAGGAACAACATATTTGTTCAGAGGGATGTAATTTATTACCAGTCTTTTCTTTCCTCTGACTTGCTCACTTCTCTTGTTAACATAAAAAGCTTCACAACCCCATGGGCTATGAGAATCTCTGATTAAACCTTGTTCTTTTAACTGCTTGATTTCTGCTAGACATTCTTCTCGGAGAGAAGGTGACATTCCAGAGTGATGAGCTTTAAACTTTGGTTCAACATGCTTACCATTCTTATCAGTGACTAACTTTAACTCTATTTTACACACATGAGTTTTTTTGTCCTGAAAAGCAAGAGGATTTTTTGAACAATAATCCTTTACAATCTTTGTAAGCACAAGATCTATGTTAGCTTTACAACAACTGATTTTCTGAAAAATCCATTCATTATTTATAGGTTTCTAGGCTTTGGATTTTAATGGAATTCTGCATTCATACCTATGCTTCTTGTATAAGGAATACTTCTGTGCTAACAAAACTTCATGCTTACTTATGGTGATTGGATAAAAACAAGCTAAGTTATCAGATCCAAAAATCATACCAAACAATGGGATCTCATGATGTATAACCTTGAAATTAAATACTGTATTTCCTAGGAGGATAGGAATACTAGCGAAATACTCAGAGATAATCGTCTTAGTATTGAATGTAAGACGAACAAAATTAGGAACACATTTATCTGTCATAATAGCATGAAATCTAGCTAAAGAAGCATCTGCACCTGTGTCTAACATGACATCTAAAGCATAAGCTTTAAATCCTTTCCACTTAATACTTACCTCACAGATAGGATTATTAGTTTCATGAACAGAAACTTGATGAATATTATTATCAACTGTCATATGAGTAGCAACATATTCTACTTCTACAGCATCAGCAAATCTGATTAATTCTTCAAATTTTTGTTCTTCATCTTCCTCATCTGCTTCTTCTCTAAGCAGAGTTTCCAATTCTACTTGTGCCTCTTTCAGGAAGATTTGCAACATCTTAATACGCTTAGTTCTCCATTCTTTCTTGTGGAGATCTGTAAAAGAAGAACTAATAGTTTCTTTGCCTTTATTAAGACTTTGTTGTGAAAACTGAGAAGACAAAGAATTTTTCTGATTCTGCATATAATCTAACTGAGTCAAATATCTTTTTTTTGTTTCTTGTATTTGACTTTGAAGAAACATTTTCTCAGACATCATATATGGAGGCAAACTATCATACCTAGTTTTTAATTGTTGTAACTGTTGAGACAAACTTAGACTATCAGAAAACTGATTTGTAGAATACTATCTACTATTCATTCTAATCTGAAAACCAATTTCTAACTCATAATCTGATGACAATTTTGACTCAGACTCATACTCTTCATTATTCATATTAATTACATTTCCTACATCTGATTCTTCATTTGTATATTCAAGATTAGATTCATACTGAGCATCATCAATAGGAATTAAAACATAATGATCTTTTGTAATTTCATGGCTCTGCAAGAAATTAACTTTCTTTGAATTGTCCTTTTTCTGAAGACATTTATTGGCATAGTGATTCCCTTGGCAAAGAAAACACTTTATAGGGGCTTTCTGAAACCCATGTTTCTTTTTCCTAAAGACCTTTTTTTGATAAAATTTCTTTTTATATTTAGGCTTTCTAGACCATTTAGTAGGAGGCTTCATGGAACATTGGCAAGCAGATTTTTGCTTATACTTCTGCTTGTATCTTTGCTTCCTATATTACTGAGGACTGCTAGAACAACCATAACTATTTTCAATAGAATCACAGAACTTAATACCAAGCTATTTATGAAACTGCATAGTTTCTTTATGAGCCTTGCGCTCATCACACATCTTTTGATTTGTCTTTCTTATGTACTGATTGATTCTACCAAATGACATATTAGAAAACTGTACACCCATTGCAGCTTTATACTTTTCTACAAAATACTTAGGAAAAGATTCAATATATCTAGCCTTATATGCAGGGTTAAACATCTCTCCTGAAGCATATAATAAATTTTCCATTTCACACATATACTCTTCTAATCTGGACATATCACAACATTGTGCTCTGAGAAATTTAGATCTATTCGCTT
>JARHVA010001890.1:927500-965000 GCA_037957365.1 Torreya grandis
ATGAATGTCTCACAGGTTTGTAAAATTTCTAAAATTTCCTAACAACATTTGTGTTGAATTGGTTAACTAAAATTATTTCTTCATGTTACATCTAATTTACCAAATATATATTTAGAAGATAAATAAAAACCAAATATACAAGCATGATTTTTAGTTCTTGAAAAAATTATCTGTTTGAATATATGAGCCAACAATATTTTCAAATAATAAAAAAATGATGAAATAAGTTGTGAATATTTACACTCTATTATATTTCCACCAGGATTTATTTTTTATTCACATATCCAACATTTATATTTACAATGCTTGAGTGTCTTAGGAGATATAACATCTCATTACTAAAAACGTACACCAAATAAAATTCAATTAAATTCCTATAGATCATTATTCATGGAAATGATTTTTGTCATGCATCTTTTGTAGTTTGCCTATCGAATTCATCCTAAAAATTAACATTATTTGATCACAATTTACTTTTCAAATAAAATTTAGAATGTTCCATATCATTAGTCAATGCATACAGATTGACATATTCCCCAAACAATCTCTTTAACTTCATATAATAGTATCATAACCATCTTATATAAATTTTAATAGTTGTGCATGGGGATGATTCACATCAACATTATTAAAATCTATCCTTTCTTGAAACATGTTACAACCATATCTAACAATATTCTCAAGGAAATTAAGACATATATATTGATTTTGGTTTTATGCACACTAGAAATCCTTATGAGGTAGACTCTAACATTTTAGAATCAATGAATAAATACTCCATCCATGGAACGCGTTGTGAGGTATGGGTTCTATAAACAACCTATTAGTGAAATTGTGGTAAATGAAGCATTATTTACCATAGATGATTCACATATGACATATATCTATATCTACTTGAGATGGGTTAATTGATAGTGATTCTAACCTAAGGATATTAGGATCAAAATAAAATTTAGAAAAATAAAGAAGAATAGTGAAGGAAATAAGGTTTGTAAATCAAACAAGATGGAACCTTTATAATTTGTATCTTGAACTAGTGGTTGGACAAATAATTAGGAACTAATACTCCAAGAAATTTATTGTTAGCACACATATATCCAAACATATTTAAGAGTCTAATTAAATAAGATAATAGTTAAAATTAGTATATATTATCAAAGGTTCTTGAATTTGTGAGATTATAATAACACATAGATAAAGGGATATTATTATTATTACACAAAATAATTAACATCATATAATTCAAAATATGAATAACTATATCACAATAATATTCTTGTACAACCAAAAGACTAAGATACCATATTGATAAAACTTATTAACATGCTCACAAATTTGGAGAAGAATAATTTTTCACATCAAGACCAATTGCGTAACAATACTCAGACTTTCCTATTAATATTAATAGCTAAAATTATTCTCCCTTTGGGATTGGAAGGATGCAAAGAAATATAGGATTTGGGATGGGATACCTCATCCTTCAAGCAAATTATAAATTTATAGATCCAATAATAGAACTATGTGTCAAAAATTCATATATAATATACATGTATGAATGTGTGTACATAAATAACATTCCTCAACCAAAATATAATGCATATATGCCAATATATTTGAAACTACCAGTTTTAACTTAATTTCAAACATATATATATATATATATATATATATATATATATATATATAAAGGTGGTGTTAATGTGGAAACACTGAAAGACAAAGATAGTTGCATGACAACTATAGAAACTAAATTATCTATTATCATCCCTTAAGGAATAAAATTTGCCCTATTAGAGTATAAAATACTACGTATACATAACATTGGGTACTTTATGGCATCATAGAAGCACTTATAGTCAATGGTGTACTCGGTAATAACCAAAAATCTCCATATGTGACTTTGAATTTATCAAATAATGCATAACTAAATTCAAAATCTTTATTGATAATATAAAAATTGATCTTGGAAGGCTTAAATATTTCTATGGATTCAGTCATCAACCTTGTATGCTTTACTTCTAGGATCTCAAATTCCACTCTAAGGGCTTCATCTATAGTTACGGTATCTTTGGAAAATTTTATTAATTATAAAATCTCATCATTAGTTTTATAAATGGTTCCTTTAAATTCCTTCCTAAAACTATTTATAGCAGGTTTATGAAGTTTTTTCAAAATTAGGTAGGTTTACTAATTCTCAGTAGAGGTTATCACCTCTATGGCATTCAAACTATTTAGGATATCAAAAGCCTACCCTTTTTTGAATGTAAAATTCCATATTAAAAGTTTCATTAATGTGTGAAAATTGAAGTCACCACCACTCTTTGTAGCTACACAACATAAAGTCCATGAAACATCTTGGACATACATTAGGTTCAAATGATTGAAATCACTATTTCTTGCACATTGAACTAGTAATTTAAGCCTCTCTTATAAACTTCTAATTGGTGTCAAATTTTCACCACCTTCACCCTCTTAGGCTGAGATTCACCTCTATATGTAATGTCCCTTACTTAGGGGCTTTTTTTTCTAAGCAAAAAGCTCTGATACCATTGTAATATCCCCTTCAAATAGGGAATATAGAAACACAAACAGTTTTGAACAAAGATACAATCTTGCAGAATAATTCAGATAAATAATAAATCACAGTAAATCTCTTATCTGCCAATCAAATATCTTATCACTTGTTCAGATAGTTACAATTAAAGTCTTCTCTCATACAAATAAAAGAATATTAAAATTTGGTCTTAAAACCCTGATCTTCGGCAAATCTAGAAATGAAACCTGAATTCTGTCTCGGCCTGCTGTGTAAAAAAAACACAATCACCGACATTGGTTATACTACCATTGTCGATCGACCTGGAGTCATTAATCTACCGATGTTGGTGATATATCGACCGATGTCAGTCTCTGTAGGTCTCTGCCGATCGATGTCAATACCTGATCTTTCTGTAGATGCGTACGGATTTTCATGGATCTATACAGACTTCGTACGGCCACCGATATAGCACACCCTATATGCTTAATCCTGATCTGTAGAATTATGGGCTAATACAAAAGATCTATATCTGGATAATTCTTGAATCAAAACCCAAAAATAATGAAATACCTATAAACCCTTGTGATAGCTTCTGTGTGAAGTTATCTCTCAAACTTGTAAACACCTGTGATAACTTATGTATGAATTTATCTCTCAATTTGGCAATAGATCCGCTGATCTTTCACAACCTTTGAATCGCACACAATGAAGAGTTGACGTTCTTCAATGCAAATGGAATCCTGGAACCCTTGGCTCAGTCTTCACAGAAGAATTTCTTAACAAGAATCAATATCAGTAATAATCATAATCAATAATGGCCTCCATGAGAAACCCTTATACCCTCAAAAATATATGCTTGCCCTAATTAGGGTTTCTTAAATTAGAATTATGGTTTCTAATTAAAAATAGGCTAAATAATTAATATTTGATTAAATCAATCAAATATTAATATCTCCCTCAATACATGTCAGATCCTCAAACTATTCAAAGCTGGTGAACTAGGGAGTGATTCCACACATGACCATACTAAAATAAAGGCACTTCGCTGCATGTCAAATATCCCTAAATAATAGGAGCTCAGGTCAAATGTGTTTGAAATAACTTGAATGAAAGCGAATGATAAGAATTCTACAAATCAAAGCCAAGCCACTCTCCATCATTACCCTTTATCCATCTTATTAGCCTATGAAGGTCGCATAATAGGCTAATGATCAAGTCTGTCAATGTCCACAAAAAAGGTGACATGACAATCTGCCCCTCCAAAAATTGCTTGTCCCCAAGCAATCTCAGAACAATGAACCACTCGATCCACTTGGATCCCAAATGTAGTTATGCTCTACACTGTTGTAAATCAATGCAAGTTCCTGCAATATCATCAAAAGTAGATCAAAGAGGAACTCATAATCAAACTAGAGAATGCAACTCAACTAAACTCTAAAAGCACAACTGCCATAGTCAAGCACACATGAGAAACAAACTCTCCAAGTATGATAACCCAAATAGAATGGACAACTCCAACTACCAATTCCATCTACAAAAGATGGTGCCAATCCATCCCATAACTGATCCCTCTGTAAAGGTGGCACAACGAACGGTACCACACTGTCATATGTGTGAGAAGAATCAATTTGGAGACTCGACTCCACTGGTATCTCAAAATCATCAAAATTAGGTACTCCCAAATCCTGAACATGTGTGTTAGCATCAACAACATGCTCCTCAGCAACAACTGTAGGAATGTACTCACCACCAACCACCTCAATATACAAATGAACTGGGTCTGGGGCTAGTGAAGACCACAAATGCTCTAACTCTATGGTCATCTCAGCCAAATGAAATTGTGACTCCTCATAAGCCAACTGCATACTCTCAAGAATCTCAGAAGTCACCTTGAGCTGCTGAGTAAGCTCACTCACCTTATCTTCCTTGACCAATAATGCATCATATGCTGTGCTGCCCCACTCCATAAGATAATCTCTATTGGCTACCAACTGCATATAATCTTGTCTCAAAATCTGAATAGCCTCCCATAAAGAGTGGATCTCTGTCAAGGACAAATTACTGCCTCCCTACTCAATGCTAGTAGGAGAACCCCATCCATAAACTGCTAACAACTGACGAGCAGTATCGAAATGCTTGCAAGCGGTAGCAATGTCTCGCTCACTAACTCTCAGCGGACTAGACACACGGTGGCACTGGCTAGATTGTCTCCTACAATCCTCCTATGATGCATGGTCCAAAAGAGTAGACTCAAAATCACTGATCTCTAGAGTACTACCATCCATACTCTGTGAATCAACTCTAAAGCTCATATCAACATACGAAGTATCAACAACTATAGCATCACTATCTAACTCTTCCAAACCGAAAGAAACTACCGGTGAAACTAAGTCCTCAAAATTATCCACTTCATTCTCATGGGTGTCATCTATAATAATCAGATCATGGGACTCTTCTACAATCTCTATCATAGCTGAGAGATCATCAACCCTCAGTGCACTAACATCTGAGCACACCTCTACACTCTGAGTGCAAGCCTCAGACTCATCCTCATCTTCACTATCTCCTATCTCACAATAATCAGGGGACATGTTGTTGTAAGTGATCTATAGTGCTCTCTCCTCAGCGTAACAAAGTGATCAAAAGGAAACAACTCCCGAAATCGAGGTGGTACTAACTCCCACTCCTCATTCACTATCATATACCGTCTGGATTTGTCTTTGAATCTAGGGTATGAAATAATTTCTTTCATCCTCCTCTGGGTTTCATCCAACTATTTCAAACTGTGTTTCAGCTTCTTCATATCATTATCCCACTATTTTTGAGTATATGAAGTCATCATGATACTTCGCTGATTCAATCTACCCAAACTACCCAACGGGATGGCAAGACATTGGCTCTGATACCACTGTAATGTCCCTTACTTAGGGGCTCTTTTTTCTAAGCAAAAAGCTCTGATACCACTATAATATCCCCTTCAAATAGGGAATATAGAAACACAAACAGTTCGAAACAAAGATACAATCTTGTAGAATAAATTTAGATAAACAATAAATCATAGTAAATCTCTTATCTGCCAATCAAATATCTTATCACTTGTTCAGATAGTTACAATTACAGTCTTCTCTCATACAAATAAAAGAATATTAAAATCTGGTCTTAAAACCATGATCTTCGGCAAATCTGGAAATGAAACCTAAATTTTGTCTCAGCCTGTTGTGTAAAAAAAACATAGTCACTGACATCAGTTATACTACCATCGTCGATTGACTTGGAGTCATTAATCTACCGATGTCGGTGATATGTCAACCGATGTCGATCTCTGTAGGTCTCTGCCTGTCGATGTCGATGCCTGATCTTTCTGTAGATGCATACGGATTTTCATGGATCTGTACAGACTTCATATGACTGCTGATATAGCACACCCTGTATGCTTGATCTTGATCTGTAGAATTATGGGCTAATACAAAATATCTATATCTAGATAATTCTTGAATCAAAACCCAAAAATAATGAAATTCCTGTAAACCCTTGTGATAGCTTCTGTGTGAAGTTATCTCTCAAACTTGTAAACACCTGTCATAACTTTTGTATGAAGTTATCTCTCAATTTGGCAATAGATCAGCTGATCTTTCACAACCTCTGAATCGCACACAATGAAGAGTTGATGTTCTTCAATGCAAATGGAATCCTAGAACCCTTGGCTCAATCTTCACAAAAGAATTTCTTAACAAGAATCAATATCAATAATAATCATAATCAATAATGGCCTCCATGAGAAACCCTTATACCCTCAAAAAGATATGATTGCCCTAATTAAGGTTTCTTAAATTAGAATTAGGGTTTCTAATTAAAAATAGGCTAAATAATTAATATTTGATTAAATCAATCAAATATTAATATCTCCCTCAATACATGTTGGATCCTCGAACCATTCAAAGCTGGTGAACCAGGGAGTGATTCCGCACATGACCATACCAAAATAAAGGTGCTCTGCTGCATGTCAAATATCCCTAAATAATAGGAGCTTAGGTCAAATGTGTCTGAAATAACCTGAATGAAAGCCAACTATAATAATTCTACAAATCGAAGCCAAGCCACTCTCCATCATGACCCTTTATCCATCCTATTAGCCTACGAAGGTCACATAATAGGCTAATCATCAAGTTTGTCAATGTCCACAAAAAAGGGGACATGACACTATAAGCTTGAATAGTATTCAAAATGTTATACATCCTTATTGATACACTTTGGACATTGTCCACAATATCCTAAGGGCATAAATGATTTTTCTCTATAATAGCATCTATTTTTATTCTTCCTATCTTTTATACATTTCTTTCATGGCCTACCCATCTAGATCCATGAAAGAGCATAAACTCTATGTATATTATATAGGATCTCTTAGATTTATTTTAGGATTTTTGGTAAAGGGAAATAAGTTTTCCATTTATTCCATCACTATCTCCTCACAAATTTTTATGTTCACCCCTTTCCTCTTTCTCACACTTTAAATTATGTCATTTTATTTATTAAAATGGGTGGAAACTATACATATCTCTATAAGGACCAAATTATTCATATCACCTCTTTACCATTTTAATTTTTTAACCTGTTGTAGCATAATTAGTTCCCATTGTTATTAAAGTTAGATGGGGTATTCAAAGGTAGTGGTGGATTAATTATTAGAGGTGAAGTTATTACTGTAAATGGCATTGAATAACTTATTTGAATGGGAAATTAGAGGGAAAGAAGAATAATCTTTTTCCAACTTGATATTTTCCTCTAAGGGTTGACATATGATACATACTATTTTAAGCCTAGGGTTTTCAAAACTATCATTGTGGTCGATTATAGGGATGAATATTATGGAAATGGTAGCTTCAATTTTGTTGAATATTATTGATAAAATGGTGGTCCTCAAGGACCAAAAATAAAAAATTAAACTAAATATTCAAAATAGACTCTCTTCTTATGAGGCATTATTTGGGTTAATGTTGAAAGAATAGAAGAAAAAATGGAACTAAAAAATGCTGGATGGGAATAAGAGGTGGTCAATTTACAACAAGAGTATTTAAAATAGTAATGGAAAAAGAAAGAGAAGAAAATGCCTTACTAATATATTGTATTTCTTCCTCTGTAAGGAACTATTGATTTAGTGCCCCAACTAAAATTAACTAAAATTTACTCTTTACACAGGATTCTAAGGCTTATTGATTTGGATCTCTCTATCTCTACCTCTTCTTCTATTTCATCTTGAGATCTATATCCACTTATCTCCTAATTTTGTCCCTTCATGTTTTCTTCTTGATCATCCATGGGGTAATAAACTAGTGATTTTTAGAACCCAAATTTAATATAAATTTATTATAAGTACTTTTTGGAGGATGGAATGATGGATATAGGTGTGGAAGTAAAAATATTTGAGGAAATAAGCCAAGGTATAGAAGGCCTTAGCATGGTAGGATTAATGTACAAGGAACTAGGGAGCAAAAAACATAAAAGAACTAAGGGTACAAGACTTGAGAGAATAGTGTGTGACCTGTATAAAGGTGAGGAAGGAATAAATGGTTAGGAAATGATTTATGTGAGAATAAAAGGAGAATCATCAATAATGACTATAAAATATGTATCATAGAGCATTTATATACTGGTAAATAGGCCCAAATCAACATGAATTAATTATAATGGCATCTCATAACTCATTATTATTAATGGCCATTAACAAGTCATCATTATTGATATTAATATTGTAACAAAGTGTTTGGGTTAGAACCATGTATAAATTCCCATAGTTTTAATTATAAGAATTGATGTTATTATTGAGATAATGGTAATCTTGTAATTACAATCTTGAACTTAGTCATTTTTATTATTTTTATTGAGACCTATGTATGGTGACCATTGATAAGTAATATGATGAAATAATTATGTTACTAAAATACCTATTGTAAACTTGTTATGGAACCAATAGTACTACTATTCACTTTATTGATTTGTGCCTAACTCTTTTCTTGTGATAACTAGCATATGAAATAAGTAAATTATTATAATTATCTATAATATGATAACTTTAGTTATAACCAAGTGCCCATTCAAGCACTTTGGTATAGAGAGCCCAATATATGCACTAGGACATGATAAAATTTATGGGAACCATTCTTAAGTTTCACACTTTGAGTGAGTGTGCTAGACCATTTATCATGCGATAAGCCAAAATGTTAACTAGTTGGACTTCTTATCATCTTTGGGAGCATGACTAAAAAAAGTAATGATAAACTAAATCAAAAGAACCCAAATTTTTTGTTTATTTTCTGGGACCTATTTCACTTATTTGAATGATTATAGTAAAATGGTAGAGTGACTTTATTTAGAGAATATTAAACACTTGATTGGTATATTAGAAGAAAATTTTGCACTTAAATATGTTGAACCATAAATTTATGCATGTACATGGGTAGAGAAACATATATATGATTACCTATATGAAGCACTATTTGTATAATTACCCATGAAATTACATGTTTGGCTTTTTTTATATGCATAATTTTTTTTGAGAAATATGGGAAGAAGGCTTCTTGGTCAATAACGCATTAGATGACCTTGGATAAGTTAAAAACTATTTGGACATGTTTAGTACACATTTAATGGAAATAAATGCTTAAATTTTATATTTTTGAATATGGTACCTCTATATATTCTTTCCCGAAAGAATCAATGTTCAAATTCCTAAGAGAGTCATGTGGAAGGTATTTCAAACAATTCCCTTTAGAGACTAATTAGCTTATGGTTGATTTTGGACTCGAGATATTTTCTATGGATAATTAAATTATATAATGCATGAGTAGTGTGATTGGTGGTGAAATGGAAGGGTATGCATTTCTTTGATATTGAGAGTTTGTCATGAAAGTCAGGTATTAGGAATTATACAAGCAAAAAAGGATGAAATTAGGCATAGGGATATGAGAGGCAGTGAACTAGGGGGACAATGATAGGATACTAGAAGTGCCATGGAAATTTGGATGAGAATAGAAAGGTAGAATGAGTAACCCTAGCCATAAGATCATGACCTTGAATAGTGCAACTATGCATAAAAGAACTAGGATTGATACTGATAAGAGAACCTAATATACATAGACCTGATTACCTCACTAGAGTACATGCTCATGCATTTGGGCTTGATGAAATTATTGTAATAAATTGGGATACTGATAGTTCAAAATATAAATTAAATCTAATAGAAAAATCATTGGGGATACAAGTTATGCATAATAATTTAACTTTAAAATTAAAATTTTCATTACAATTATGACATATGGCTCAAATTGGAATGGCACATGGACCTAATATAAATAGTGGGAAAACTATATGCCTAACCATATCAAATAAACCTTATTCAATTACCATTGATTCAAGTGGACCTATTTCTATAGGAAGTGTGGAAGGAACCACTGGTGGTGGTTTAATTGGAGGAGGATCATGTGGTGGTGGTGAAGGCATTATTTGACCTCTACCATAGGTCCAAGAGGAAATAGGGGAATGCCAAAATAGGATCCACTATAACCACCAAGTGCACCTATAGTGTACTATGATATGAGACGTCATCTCATATTTAGGTGTCAAAAATGTGGTAGAACACATTGATAATTTTGAACTCATTTGGAAATCATGGGATATTAATTCTTCTTCATGAATGGCTAGTTAGTTTACCACTACTTTATTAGATCATGCATAAAAATGGTAATATAAATTTGACTCCTAGAAAGTAGTTGTGAGTTATGAAATATTTAAACTAACATTCATTCAGGATTTTGACATTATTGAGTTTGAATAATAAATCATCACTACCTTAAATGACCTCAAGCAAGAGATCATCAAGAGTGTGCATGAATATAATGCACATTTTAAAATTATTATTTCAGAATATCATTTGAGATTAACCCAACATACCATCCTCAATGGTTTTTAGGAGAGTTTTTGCTTATGTTTCATCAAGCTCTATCCCATAATACCTATACTGACCTGCACAAGGTACTAGATGTTGCTCTCTATAACAAAGTTATGGCAAGTATAGATCTAGGTATCATCCCCTTTATGGAGGTTCATATTTATGCCATGACCTCTTAGCTGTAGAATCTAATTTCCAACATATTACTCTTGACACACATAGAAGCCTATGGGTTGTTGAATTGAAGTAGAGGGAAATCATAGGAATAAATACCCATGGAGTTATGTTTGTGCCATAATAAAATAGTCATGTGAGGTTTACTAAGAAGACAAGATGTAGTGAGTTGTCCATTTCTCTAACATGCCACCTAGGCTAAAGTGTCACTATACTATGAAATATGTCATGCATACATACATGATAATAATTTTTGTCAATTTATTCATGAGATACATGAATCACATATAATAGCTACTCATTGAATATATGTTACTAATAATCAAGAGTCAGGTGGAGGTTGATTTTTTTTAGGGTCAAGGACATGGAAATATGTACAAGGGTGGTCATTTTCCACTGAAGAGCTATTATAAGTGTGGATCTTTAAACCACTATCAGTGTGATTTCTTGGTTTACCCAACCTATGCCTTTTTTTTTAATAATGAACATCATCTATAATAATAACCTCAATTATATAAGGCTATCACCAAAGAGAATAATGAAAAGGGTGTTGGGAAGATTCATGTTACCAAGAATCCAAGTACTCAGTCGAGATTGTGCCCTACCACCCCACCAATGGTATATAAAGTACCATTTACAATGTGAATTGGTGTTCATTCCAAACTCATTTTACTTTGACTTATAGAGAAGGATCACCATAAATAACCATGTGCTCAACACTACCCCGATGCTCAAAAATAGAAAGAGTTATTGCATGACACAATGGCCCTAGTATGTGAATTAAAAGGTGAAATCGAGATTTTAAAGGATAATTATGCCACCATGCATGTTGATATGTAAATTGAAACTATCTCGAAACACTTTAGGAAGGATGAATTTAGAGACCTATACAAACTACTCCTTAATGAAAACATAATTCCCCTCTTGATGAGCCGGTTATTACAACAAACAACCAATGAGTTTGGAGATTATCATTTGAGCCATGCATGCTAACATTAAGCCTATGTCCAACCAAAATATGAATGTGATATGGAGTTTATTGTGAATGCATCCATTGATGGGTGGATGATCTTAAATATACTAGTCTATATTAGTGTGGAAGTTAATTTTCTCATGAAGAATGCCTAGAGGAATATGGAGAGCCCCACTTTACAACATTCCCCACATTTTTTTTATGGCCAAAAAGACTCAAATGATGGATATAGTATTTATCAAGGATACCACAATTAACATTATGGGTGTCCCTTCTAGAGGTGATTTTGAAGTAAATGATCTGGATAAAGCTAATGATTTCTTATCTCTATTAGGTTGACATAATGTTATTCCAATAATGTAGACTTGCATTTTAAGAGGTTTTACATTAGCATTGATAATGACACCCAACACATAGTCATTCCTCTCATTGATGATTAAGGTCCCCCTTTTATAGAAATAATTGATGTTGATGACAACCTCAACCATATTTATAATATAATGACACAAGGAAATGAACATGTAGATCCTACACCTAATGTTTTAATTTAATGGGGAGATATACAATCCATCTCCAACATGAAGATCATTACTTGTAAAGATTGGGAACATAGACAATATGACCTAATAAGATGAGGTTGTGTTTTAGTAGGTTAAAAAATATATGCTCCATACATGCTACCTAAGCACTATATGTTAGTTTGACTTATTGGTGGATTCCTAATAAATGCATAACCTTTGTAGTTGAATCAAGAACCTTGATTTCATGTCCAAATCAAGGTTTGATAGTACTTATATAAATTATAAGATTACAATGTTTTTGAAGATGAATGCATGATTTCACTCCCTATTATACTTGCAATCATAATTATTCATTAGTGGGATACTAATCAATACATGTTTTTGATATGGAAATAATTAAATATCACACTACATCATCACTTTCACCATGAAACTTTGGTTCAAATCATACTTATTTATAATGGCATTGAGTCCCTAAGAAACCATTTGGATTCTTATTAGGATATTTTAAATTTTAAAGATAGATTTTTACCCAGATCCTTATGGGTACATGCATTTTAGATCACTTTACGTGCTTGGGCTAGAGTGCAGTATGTTCATTAAGAAACATACTAGGATACAAATACCTAGGAATACATCAAGTTTGGTCTTATCACCACCTTTGAATTTTATTCACCCCAATTAGATCTAAATTTATCCTTGCAAGTGATTCATCAAGAAATATTGGTTGATTAATCACTAGTTGAAGATAGAATACAGACCATGCATCGTGAAATTAAGGATAACTTGGCCATCTTACAAGAACCTAATACTCTTAAGAGGAATTAGTTATAGCTGACTCATAATTTGAATATATCTATAGGGAACATATCAAAATTGGTAATAATAAGGTTGTATGTCAAGTTGATGATGGTACTAATACCAATCCCCCAGAACTATCATTTGCCCACTTAAACTTGACTATGGAATATATGGAGCATGAGGTGAGAAATAATATTAAATCTAAATAGAAACCATATTTTGTGCCACTCCAAATGGTTCATTATAATATTAGCACATAAGACACACCCAATATGACTAATGTATGAAGTTACTATTATAAAGCAGAGTTGGCTAAAATATTTGAACTTCTACAGATATATGTAGATATTTTCCCATGAAACTACATAGAGATGAATGGAGTGCATCCATCTTGGGAAAAATGGACATAAAATTGGTTGAAGGTGATTTCCCAATCTAGAAGTGACCATATTGAGTGAATCATAATATATGTAAATGCATCAAAAAATATATTGAAGGCATGTTCCATGTTGTGATTATCATACCCATTAATCAATATAAATTGGGTAGCCCCACGGTAATTATCATTAAAAAGGATGGTCAAATCCACATTTCCATGGATTATAGATAACTAATTTTTTTGTCTATCAGAGACCCATTCCCATCACCATTCATAAAGGATATTTTTTAAGGTATCACTAGATGTGAAATATATACCTTCACTTATGGCTTTTCATGTTATAATCAACTATAAATTATTGAGGAAGATAAGGTCAAAAAAATGTTTTACATTGAATTTAGGTCTTTTACATAAATATTATGTCATTTTGATTAAAGAATACACCAATAGTCTTGTCTCTCATTATGGTAGAAACCTATAAAGATTTTTCCCAAAAGTTTTGTCAAGTATATCTAGATGATTGGACCATTTATGTCTTGGTGTGTGACCATTGTGGAAAGTTGTGTCTCATGTTCAAACACTATCACCAACTTCATATTTCATTATACCTAAATAGATGCATATTTTCCTCACCTTTTCAGGTTTTGTGATCTACGAAACACTTTGGGTGATCACTCAGGTGGAAAAAAATTCCTCGAATCTTGTATTTTTTTCATTCTTAGAAGTCACATTATCGGTGACAGTTATTTCCTCGAGCCATTATGTCCTCAAGCACTGTACTGATTTAATTATATTATTTCTCTCGAGCCACTCAATCTCCTAATTTTTTCAAAAATATGTATAAATGCATTGTAACTCGAAAAGGGAAAGCAAACATCTCTTCTCAGAGATAAGCGTATGTTTTATATCTGCAATTTTTTTGATTCAACAAAACATCTCTTTTCATAGATAAGCCTATATTTGTATTGTGGTTGTTAAGTAATACGACATCTCTTCTCAGAGAATCCATTGTTATTGTGTTATTTTTTTGCTATTGAAATATTTCTCAGCCAAAACTTTTGAGTTTTGGATCAGTGGTATTAGAGCGATTTGTCTTGAGAGTGTATGTTCTCAAGGATGAGGCCAGGATACAAAAAACATGGTTGGGAAGTGATAGAGCTTCCAAATGCTCCACCTGTGTGCCCTAAAAGACATCAAATGGCAGACAACACTAAGACATCTGATCTTTTGAAGGAAATGGTGAATGAAGCCCTCCATCAGCAACAAGTGCAGATGCTCCAACAATTTGCTCAAATTCTTCAAACACTTTCGATGGGAAATTTGGGCTCTGCAGCTGCACATCTGGGATCCTCATCAAGGGAGCTTCCTTTCAGTGCCCCAACAACGTTCAAGGTTTAGGTAAATTTTGATATTCCCACATTTAAAGGCAAAATCAATGATAATGCAATGGAAAATTGGTTGGATCAACTGTCGTCCTACTTCTCTGTAAATAAGTTCACCAATGGAGAAAAGATAACTTTTTCTCTTTTGAAATCATCATTGCCCATGAAAAATTAGTGGGAAGTGTACAAAAAGAGGTTCAATATGGATATCATTGACCTTGGGGTGGAACCCACCTGTGATGATTTTACGGAAGCAGTAAAAGAAGAATACTATCCCATCGGTGTGTATGATGATCTGTACATACAGTGGCAACAACTTTGCCAAGGAAAGGACCAATCTGTGCAAGATTACATAGAAACTTTTCATTCTTTGTCTGCAAGACTAGGCATTCAAGAAAGTGAGAAACATAAAGCTGTCAAATATCGTGGACTACAATGGTACATCCGGGGGGAAATGGAACTCTTCAATTTGGAAACCATCAGTGAGGCATACAAGTTTGTAGTAAAGATTTATTAGAATCATGGAAGAATGGATATAAAGAATCAGTCTTCAAAATGGAAAAGTGATAAAGAAGGTCAAACACAATGCCAAAATTGGAAGCAAAAGGAAGGAAAGACCAGAAAGTGGTGTGGTTATCACAAATCTGGAACTCACTCCAAAGAAGAATGTCAAGCTATCAAATCATTGCTTTCTGAGTCACCATCCTCAACATCTACTACTCTACCTCATACAGACCCTACAGTCAAAGAGGTTGAAGAAGAAATTATAGATGATGATCTTGAAGCCATTGTAGCTTCATCATAGACACACGATGAGATGTTAGATGACAAGGAAAGGTTATTTCACTCTAAGTTATGGGTGAAAGGTAAGCCTTTGCATTTCATTCTTGATAGCAGAAGTCAAGAGAATTTAATCTCTAATAATGTTTTGAAAAGCCTAAATTTATCCATGAAGCCTCACCCAAAACCATACAATATTAGATGGTTGAGCCTAGGGAAAGACTTCTGTGTCACCCACTAATGTCTTCTCTCATATGCGATACAACCTTTCCAAGATGAGGTCTTATGTGATGTGGTCAATATAGATGTTTGTGATGTACTCTTTGGTTAGCCATTCATGTATGATCGACATGGTATATATGAATGAAGAACTAGATGGATCACTCTAACTCTTGGAACACAGTGCTATAGAGTCGCAGAAGTACCACCTTCCACATCTGTCTCTCTGCTTAGTGCCAAGAAATTTGTTTTCATGGTGGTCAAGCCATAGGAATCTAAAAGGGCTGATGTTATAGCCCTAAAAACACAACAATAAAAGTAAATAGATATCACGCTGAAGAAGTTCACAACCTTCCATCCACAAACTGATGGTCAGATAGAAATGGTGAATAATCAGGCCCCACACAGTTCCATAAACCACAGTCCCCTCTAAGTGTGCATCGGGAATCAAATCAAGATACAACTCCCACACTTGATGGGGAATGGTGATTCAATGGGGACCATTAATTTTCAAGGAGGGAGGAATGATCTGGGAAACACTTTTAGTGACCACTCGGGTGGCAAAAAATTCCTAGAATCTTATATTGTTTTCATTCTTGGAAGTCACATTGTCGGTGATAGTTATTCCTCAAGCCATTATGTCCTTGAGCACTGTAATATTTTAATTTTGTTATTTCTCTCAAGCCACTCATTCTTAAAAGGTCACCGTTAATTCCTCAAGCCACTTAATCTCTTGATGTTTTCAAAAATATATATAAATTCATTATAACCCAAAAAGGGAAAGCAAACATCTCTTCTCAGAGATAAGCGTATGTTTTGTATCTACAATTTTTTGATTCAACAAAACTTCTCTTTTCAGAGTTAAGCCTATATTTGTATTGTGATTGTTAAGTAATATGACGTCTCTTCTCAAAGAATCCATTGTTATTGTGTTATTTTTGTGCTATTGAAATATTCGTCAACCAAAACTTCTGAGTTTTGGATCATTTTTTTAGGGCACATCATTTATTGGGATGAATTGATCTGGCCAAGATTATAGTTATTTTTCAACTCTCACCTCCAACCACTTAGTGTGATGTCTATACCTTCCTTGGTCACACCATATATTATCATAATTTTATTCACATTTATATCAACATAATATCTCCATAATAAGAATTGCTCAAACAAAATGGCCTCTTCCTCTATATCAAATGACATCAATATGCATTCAAGACAATGAAGGAAAATTTGGTAATGATACCCATCCTCTAATTCCCGGAATGTATGAAACTATTTTATGTAAACATTGACTATTCTAGCATGGTAATGGGCATTATACTTGTCCAACCTAGGGAATGGAATTTGGACCATACCATATATTATGCTAATCATTATCTAACACAAATGGAGAGGAATTACTTTACTAAATAATAAGAATCCTTATCCTTGGTGTATGAACTCTAAATGTATTTAGATTAATTTTTATCCACTCCATTCACCATCTTTATAGATCATTATCCACTCAAGTACCTTGTCAATGAACCAGTTTTACATAGATGAATCTATTGATGGATTATTTTATTCTAGGTGTTCTAATTATCCATGGTCATAAAACATTGAAAATTTAATTTCAATACTAACCAAATCTCATGTGTTGGTTATTGGTTAACAATAATTCACCATAGAGGATGATTTACCCAATGTATAACTTTTTAATGTTACACACGTGCTTGAATAATTTGAGAAAATAACTAATTTTATTAAAAAAAAGTTCCATGTCAGACCATATTGTAACCCAAGAGAAAATATAGCTAGTTATACATGTTACACCTTTCTATCCTAGTAGTGTAGACCTATAAAAATTTACTAGGGATTAGGTTTCATGAAGGTGTGTAATGTAGCATGAGCATGTGAATATCCTTCAAGAGGTCAATGAGGGTATCTCTTGAGGACATTATGTTGGTGATGCAACAACATGAAAAGTGTTTCTAGTTAGTTTGTGGTTTCCCACATTATTCAAAAATGCCAAAGCTTATACGTGCCAATGTGATAGCCATCAATGGGTAGATGAACCAAACTATAAGGATGATATGCCTCTTTATCTAATCCTTGCTCATGAACCTTTTCAAAACTAGTTTATTAATTTTGTTAGGCCCATAATCCCTATTACAAGGTGAATCAATACATATTACATCATTACTACCATGAATTATCTCACACATTACATTGTAGTAGTGCTTTTTATCTATCTTACTTGTACCCCTATGAAGGTTTTTAATCCTTCCTAACTAAATAATAACATGGGATCAATCTTAGGTTGTGGGTGACCTACTATGTGAATTGAACCTCTAGGGTGGGCTATCTGCCTTGATGCTTTACCCAAAACTTGTAACAATTTTTTCACACTTAAAAAGAAAAAGGATATAAATGAAAAAAAATTAGTTAAAAAACATGAAGTTGATGCACCAAATATAAATTCCTCTACTTCTTATTATTTTCACTATTAAATGATAAGTTACAATCTAATTTGAAAACTTCAAATCATTTCTTACCACTCTAGTGTTTCTATATGAAGGTTAAGGTTGTTTCAAAAGCTAAGGTGATTATCCAAGGGGACTAAAATTAGAAACTATTGATTTTTCAACACTTAAACCTATCAAACTATGTATTACACATCATATGACCTATGAAAATAAAATTAACTTACATAGAGGCATGAAAAATAAGGACAAATGCATGTAAGTACTCTCACTATCACAAAACATTCATCTAAAAATCACTCAAGATTACTATATGCAAGATTAAAATGGTATAACTTAGCTTGAATTAATTTCAAAGGCAAGTAGAAGTCTAAAAATTGGTAGGGATTCACCATAACCAGCTTAAGGATACATTTAATGCCTCTTAAGTTTTCATTTACAGATGAATTAGAAGAAGAGAGAAGAATAGGATAAGAATATAAACTCATGATATTCTCATCATGATCAAATGAGTTACATAATAGAGAAAGAGTGATACCATACATGAAATGAATGTGTTGCCATCTTCCTTCTTTGCATTTTAGTATATGTGTTGGTGTATCTCTTCATAAGTGTGGTATAGGAGGTCTGCTTGAAAATTTTGATTCCTTATTGAGCATAAATCCTTATCATAGAGTTACCTATTTTCACCTTGGAATATTTAAAACCTCCTGAAATGAAACTTGGCATCTTGGAAGATCCTCTACTCCAACGTTGGTTTCTTACAATGCTTCCTTTTCTTGGCAATTTAAACATGAGTTTAAAACTTCCTCATATTTCAATCCTCTTACTCTTAGGACTTGGTCACTCAATCAAATCCCATTTTTATTTCCTAAAGGTTTTTACCATATCTAGTTACTTTATGGAATTCATGCGTCAGGTTAAGGAGTCTTGAGTATCACTTTATAGTTGTAATCTACACATATATTTGTCAAGAGAGTAACCAACATATTCTCATTTTCATGAAATCCTCAAATATCATTAAGTAATTACTTTAGTCTTTTTTTATTACTATTTGGGTCTTCATAATATTTATACAATGATTTTAAGGTAGTCTTGAATATCTTCATACCCCAACATAACTTCACAAAGCCTATAAGTAGGCCTCTTGTGCTAGGTAGTAAGACAATCCATAATAGGCTTAACTTGAGTCTTATAATTATATATAAGTAACCATGAGAATCCTTTATAATACTATATATTCCCATGAATATTCATCAAATGCCTTTAGATGCATATTTAAGATTTCATACCTGAAAATAGGGTTGTAACTTGCTCTTATTGAAGTCACATTGGTCATCCTTTTGATTAAAGCCCATTTGTCCACATGAAACCTATTATATGACCCTATAATATTATTAAATGTATTTAATATGATTATAGCATATTTATTTTGTTTCACACACTTTGTAATTGATTATGAGAAGTTTTCTATTTTAAAACCCTATACACAAGCTTCAAATGAATTTTTAATGCCATTTTCCATACAAAAATAGCCCACACATGCCAAAATTATGCTTAGTCAAATTTTTGGGATAGGAAAAGAGGTCATCCATATGTTTTATGGTCCATTTTAATAATTAATGAGTTCTTAGAGGTCTTATATATTCTATTGAGTTACATTCAGGGTTTAAGAAGGTTTTTACGGTCACCTGGATTCTTAAGGATGGTTAATAAAGATGAGGGATTTAACTCAAGAAAGAAATCCAAAAATATTTAATATAGAATTGCCTATGACTTCCATGATAGGTTTAGGATCCCATGCACTTCCTCATGTGATTTCAAATGTACTATAAATTCACCTTCTTATCCATACAAGCATGATTGTGCATTTGAATAAGGTCTCTTTGGAAATAAAATGCATTAAATTATTTGTTTTGGATTTTAAATATTATTTTGATAACTCTTATGAGTTATCCCAATTGTTCTATCCATGAATTGACCCTTAAATCAACCAGAATATGCCTTAAAACCTAAACAAGGGTTTGTATTCTCTTACACTAATGGATATTTTCCAGAATTATCCATCTTTATAAGTGGATATAAACACAATGTAGTTATCCTTATGCCCATCATTCATCCCCTAAGACCCATAAATTAACCAAATGCTTTATTACATACAAATTTTATCCAGACTCCACACAAAGACATGTGTGTGGTCATATAGGGATTTAGGTCTAATTAGAAATTTTGAGTTATCCATTTCCTTCAGTCACTTTAAAACTCAATGAGATCATTTTTATAATTTATAACTCAATTTAAAATATATCTTTCACTCTTTTATACACCTCATGGTTTCAGATAGTGATCAACACACTTTTCATCAGTTCATCTATAACCTACTTATAAGAGTTTATAGGCCCTTCACTACATTTTTGAAGGTATATCTCATCCAATAGAACTATCATGTATTTGAATGATGTTTACTCTTGACAATTTTATTATCTTTCAAACTTTTCTTCTCATCATGCATGTCCCCTTTTTCTCCTTTTTGTTGTGATAGGCTTGTAGGTGATGTTTTAGTTCTGTCCACTTGTCAATGTTTGGGAATCCCCTTTTTAATGTATTTAAACACCTTCACACATAAGAAAATATTTTAACATAAATATTTTGACCTATCACAACTCAAAATACCTCTAAAACTCATACTCAATACACAAAATGCACACTTATATAGGCAGGCTTACATGTAGTTATTTAGGTCTTCTTACTGTAGGTTTGCTAAGTTGGTTCTCATAGGTTAAACAAGCCTTATTGATATGTTTTATCATATATCCATATTTTCAAATTTTATTTTTAACTCTATCCATCTTCTCAAACCCTCAAACAAAAATTATCAACATACTCCTTTGTCCTATTACCTATTGTAGGCATGTAGGTGGCCATTTCATAAAAAAATTATGTTCTATCTTATTTTGTCATATTTGAGTTTAATTAACCAATGATGAAACTATGTGTAAATTTTTAACATTATTTTTAGGTACTTTTATGTACTTCATTTAGTCTAAATTACTTGTATCACCCACTTTGAACTCTCAGAGTCTTCTTATATTCTTACACAATCCAACTTAAACTACACAATCCAACTAAATACAAAATGAGTTAAGAGTCTAAGATTTCATGTCTATTTTGGATGATTTTATAGTTCACATAGGGAATTTATATGGGGAATTATGTTCTTTAATACAAATTAAATATTATTTTCTTGTTGAAACATGATTGTGCTTATTTATATTGCTTTGTGTTGCTTTAAGATTTATCTATTCATCATGGATATAATAAGGTTGAATCAACAAGATTTTGGAGATTACTAAAAGGAATGTTAATATATTATCATGGTTTATAGATACCAAGTGCAATCGCATAGAAAATTACCTATCTTTCGTAAAACCTCCTGATCATGATATTTAATGATATTTCAGATACTATTTATCTTAAATATTATTTTTAAAATAATAAACTCCTTTTTTCTCCACCCTAGCTACTAGTTCAAACAATTCATCTTATGCATCCATATTTTCCTACCCTTCCTAAAGTTCATGTATCTAATGATGCCTAAATATGTTTGAGATACATTAAATGGATTTAATCAGCTATTAATCATCTAATTTCATCCATTATATGCACCTAAAATAACTCATATTTATTGCAACTTGATTATCTTGATCAAACTAGTAAAACAAGACTATTGGACATTACACCAAACATGAACATGAAAAACCATGATATAAAATGATATCACATGCGTCAAGGTGTGTTTAATATATTTTTTATAAATAATTCACATGAATTCATATATACTTAGGACTCTTCATTTGAATAAAATTGACCCTGGTGGAGTTTTGAGACCTTTTTATATACCTTATCTTCATAAAAATTATTCATAAAATTAGGGAGACTAAACAAACAACAAATGACACAAAGTAGAATTTAATTAGCGTACACTCATATGTCAAATATCTTGGCTTCCAAATTTCTCTATCCTCATAATATAAAGTGAATATTGACTAACTATATCGAGATGCCAAGAAACCTAATGGAGAAATGGAGTGGGTTTTTACATTGTTTGGCTTTGTAGCTCCATGTTTTTCAAATATTTGGATATGATAATACCATGGAAAACAATATAAAAGTTTTTAAATTATCGATAAACATAAAACCTCTATAATATACTTCCAAAATTTTGATTTATTTAATAATTTGATTGTTCTACCCTTTGAAACTATTGAATATGGTAAACCAAGTGACTCTTCAGCTTCCCTTGACTTGTATGGATGTAGAGGATTGTGTCAAAATGTTTCCCACCTCTTTTTCATGAAATTATTATAATAAATCCTCATTTGGTCACTATAAATGATGAATGTGAGTTACAACAAAGTGAAAACATTAGAAAGTATTTATTAAGGACACTTAGAGAGTGTGTATGCGCATGTACATCATTATTTCATTAACAAGGTGTTAGATGACTTAAAAATATCCCTATCAAAGGATAAAACCTTCACATTTTATATTTACTAGTAACTATTATCTCAACATTGGAATCTATAATAAGACTAAAGTAATTTAATACCTTTATATTGGAAAAAATACTTTAAACTCTACAAGTTGCTTTAAAAATAATGTGATCAACTTACTAGTTTTATTTGTTTGACCCTTTTGGTCATATTTAGATCATGTTTGCCTTGGAAGGGTCACCACCTTGTCTCCTTGAGGATGATTATTCATTGAATTTATTCCACACTTATCCTTAAATTTTTCAAACTTACCTTAAACAATATTAAGCACATAAATAAAACCAAAATTAATGAGCAATTAATGACAAGACAAAGTGACATAAACTTGCTACTCACTAGAGCATCCTAAATGACATTGTAAGCTACCAAGAAATAAACAATAACCATCATCCTATATCATTAATGACTATTAAAATAAATTCATAATGGATGTCAACAAATTTAAGGTCAAATACAACAAATTTTTTAATGACTCATATTCATGGTGGCTAAATTTTTGATAACATATTGGTGACATCCATAGGATCACTCTCCATCATCTCAAGTTGACGAGCTAGTTTGAGGGATGGTAGTTCAATAGAGATAGGTAGCTTGGATTATCTTCCATATATAAGCATGTACCATGATTTTATAATATCCTTTTTAGGAGTGATCCTATTATCCCATAGAGTTTTCATCAACTTGGTGTGCTAAGCTCTTTGATTATCTTTTATTTTTATCTTAATGATTCTGATCAAGTTATTATTAGTGGAATTAGCTATCCAACTACCTTGAGGGTAGTAATTATAATAAGAAATTATATAAATGAATTTATTAAGAGCCCACTCAATTTTTATTACACTACCAAATTCTAAAGCATTATCAAAAATTATTTTGAAGGCACTTCAAATATAGTCACTAGGCCTGCATAGAAGTCAAGAATTGAATTTTCACTATCCTCCTTGAGAGCATGTCTACCACCCACCTTATAAATTAATTAGTGGTTATAAGAACCCATTTATGGCCAATAATTTAATGTGGATTTGTCATGCTAAAGGAATTAAGGCCCTATTACATGAAGGGTTGGTATACTTGAATAGGATTAAGAGGAAGGGACGAAATCCTTTGTTTACCTATAAAAAATGTAGACTTTGGAAATCTCCCTATCCATGCATAGAAGTATTTAAACAAACTAGTCCATTAGTACCTATTCTTCATTAATTTTATTGATGTTATCTTAGGTACAAATTGGTCTCCAATTGATCCATCATGGAATTATTCTAATAACTTACCAATTTGATTAGTTTCAATACATATTAAAAACATACCATTA
The DNA here is from genome assembly GCA_037957365.1 of Torreya grandis. Lineage (NCBI taxonomy): Eukaryota > Viridiplantae > Streptophyta > Pinopsida > Cupressales > Taxaceae > Torreya > Torreya grandis. Next base: position 951,541 of record JARHVA010001890.1, read on the forward strand.
AGATACCTTATAAAAATAAATCCATTAAAAAAAACATAAGGTATACACTACAATCTAAATTATCCTCTCTTTGATCTATCCAAACCTATATAAAACACATCCATTTGAATAAATCTTAACATATCTTGTGTCTAACATGGAGAGAGTGAATATGTAACTTAATTAGGATCATCTTGTAATTCCATAATAATCTATGTTTCTTCTTAAACTTATGTTACCAAGTGTTCACATAACCCTCTTTCTCTTAAATTTTTTGTGTCTTTAATCTTCGCATCATACTCCATTACTTTGGTTATGCATCTAGTACTCTTTCCATTCAAATCCTTATTAAAAAGGAGTTATCTTATGATTTTATGGGTCACCATGATGTGAATATTATTGTTAGACACCATATTACTAAGATTATTAAGGCTTCTTATAATTGAAAAAACTTGTTTCTAAATGCAGGTGTATATCTCTTCATAATCTTATATACCTTGACTAAAGAATGCAATGTGTTACTCATGACCTTTACTACTCTATTAGACTAACATATATGAAATGGTTTTAAGGTTAGAGAATTAATACAAGAATATATCCATATATAAATTAGGATTAATCAATGTTGGTGCTTGTGCAAAGGCTTGATTAACGGCCTAAAAAACATTTTCCCTTCTTTAGTCTAAACAAAAGCTTTATGATTCTTCAACATGGCTGTAATAGAATTCACAAGGTTATAAAACCCATTTTAAACCTTTTCACAAAGTTTATTTTCCCAATAAATCTTTGGAAACCTTTATTATGTTTGCACAAAGACAAAGCCAATATGGAACTCACTCTTTCAGGATCTATAGCAAGCCCAACCTTGGAGACAATATTGCCTAATAACTTGCCCTCATAAACTAAAAAAGAACATTTCATAATATTTATATTAACTCCATATTTTATACACCTTTCAAGATTCAATATAAGAGTGGTTAGGAGATCACTAGCATATTTTGGGAAAATTATTATGTCATCAAAATGGATTAGCACCATTTTATTGATCAAACCATAGAAATCCATATCAATGGCTATTTAATTTTTATCCCATACATTAGATAGCTTAGCATTCTCTTATATGAATATGTTCCCCATTTAGTAGTAAATGTCTTCTTATATTGATTTTTTTCTTTCACCAAGGCTTGGTTGTAACTTGAGTAACCATCCTAGAGAGAAACATTGAAAACCTACAGCACTTAAAAAAATTTCTCTATGGAAGGTAAGGGATAATTATCCTTAAATAACACTGTATTCAAGTCTCTAAAATACACACATAATATAATCTCTCCACTCTTATTTCTTACTAAAACTAGGTTGTCAACCCATGAAAAGAGATTAATAGGAAAAATGATTCTTGGTTCTATCAACTTGGTTAGCTTTTTTGTCATTAGAATTCAACTTTAGGATTAATGGGCCTTTGCATTTTCCTTACAAAATTAAAATTTGGATAAATTTATATAGTGTGTTGGGCTAATATGGGATCAAACCCCTTAAGATCACCATATTCACAAGCAAAGACATCATAAAATTCTCTACATAACCCAAAAAATGTATTTGTCTCAACTAAAGTACATATCTTTCCAAGATTAAGAGTCTTGTCTTTGAAGATATCCACCCTCTCATGACATTCCTATTTGGTAGACATGACTATTTTATCCTTCCTCATTTGGTAACTTTTATTGAATATATTCTCAAGAGTAACCAACCATTTGCAAAGCCTATGGGATCTCAATAGTACAATTTGGTCTCCATATTGGTGTTGAAATTTGGCCTAGCTTTTACAAAAAAATTGAGCTTCTTGTTGAATGAAAAACGTTATTTTTTTGTCACACTCAAACACTTTTAAATTTATATCATTATCTAGTATTGATAGCATTACTACTACCATGATATGTGTATATAATTTGAGTTCTTAACATCATTCAGGATGTCAAATTGATCTCTAATTGAGACTAACCTATCATCACGTTAATTATATTCCCTTGGAACTAATTATATGTTGAAGGCCTCAAAATATTCAATAAGTTCCAATAATTTAAGCTTGTACAACTTTAAAAATCAATTTTAGGAAATACTCTTACCTTATATAAGAGCCTCATACTCATTTACATTACAAGTAAAACTAAACTAAAATCTAATTATAGATTAGTACCTTCAATTTATTGAATAAATTATCATAATACATGCCCCTACTCCATTTTTTATTCTTGATCCATAAAATAACAATTTGTGTAAGCCATCATTATCTTCAATTGGATTAGAGAGAGAGGGTATGGTTGTACCTTATTTATATAAACAATAGACACCAAGACCATCTTCTTTAACACCTCTATATAGATCATACTCATGATTTTCTGCACCCCACTCATCATGGAAAATATCTGATACATATTCAAGAGGAACAATTGGTTCTTGATCATTAGGATTATTCTCCTCATCAATTATGGTGAAATTAACATTTGAAATTTTTGTCTTGTATGGCTTAATATGAAAACTAGACATAGGTTCAGATCTGATAGTAACATCAATGCCATATCTAGTTATAAAATCCATGTATGACCAATCAGATGATAATTAACCATAGACACCAAATCTTGTAACCTAGAGTAGGTTGTTCAAGCCTACTATAAGATTTGGGAAATATTGGAATACCTCTAGGTTTAAGGGGTAGCTCCCTAAATTGATCTTTAAGTTCTTATCACCTACACTAATTGATTGATTATGTGAAAATGGGGTATAACTATTCATAAAATTAAACTATTCTATGTGGGTGATACAACATGAAAATATCTATAAGATCATCGTATTTCTTCCACTAATAAATATGACTTACAACACTAGCTTCAAAGTATTAAGATAATCTAACATTATTATTTAAATATGGAGGTGATATGCATAAGAAAAATCAAAGAAATTGAAAAATAAACTAGATACACTCCATATTACCTATTAAAATGAGAATTAATGCACCAAACATGAAAGGACAAAGAGAAGACAAGGATAGTTGTTTATCACTAGACCTCACCATACATAAATTTTCCCAATTAGATAAGATTTTTATGAACTCAAAACCATATTTCATGTATTATTAAAATTAAAATTACAACATCAAACCAATAAGGATTCACCTTACTAGGTTTGGTATTAGAAATCTAGTGCCAAAATGGCTAGTACTTATATAATGTGAGAGAGGGAAGAGAGAGGTGGAGCTCAAGGGTCATAATACAACTTGTCAAGGCATGATAATAAGTTATGTTTCATGGGGTTAGAGTATGAAATGAATCATGCAAGATGCCTTGGGACAAATGTCCCTTTAAATCATGAAAACACCCCAAATATGGTGTAGGACCCTTCAAATGGCTTCTTTGAAACTATCTTCATCATTGGCTTATCTTGAGCACTCCACAATAGACTAGGAGTAATTGAAATATTTGAAATATGATGGGAGGTTAGTAAAAATCCTTAACATACATTTTATGTTTCCCTAATCATCAGTCTTCTTCTAGGAAAGTGTTCTCACTACCTGTAGTCACTGTCATCCTTATGTCACTCATTATTTACACTTGTCATTGAAGTGATATTTAATTTTATAATAAAATACATATATGAGATGGTAAAACACCTATTAATATCCATTGTACCCCTAAATTCTTTAGGCATACCTTAAAATGTCTCCCAACTAAAGTTATCACCTTCTCATTTGGCAATCACCTTCCATTCACTATGCCAGTTTAGACTACCTAAAGTGAAGGTGCTTACAGAGGTAAATGTGTTCTTTTATAAAGTAGGAAATGGGAATTATGGATTAATTTAGGTCCCAATTAGTCTCCCAAAGTGATTCTCATTTTTAAAATCTCACTTGAACCTCCAAAACATCAAAAAATATTATGAAAACTAGTTTTCTACCTTGTCTATACAAATAGGGTAGAACCAACTTGATAATAAGAAGACTGTGGAAGTCCTATAGAAGTCCTAATCACTTTACAAGTCAAAACAACTCATTTATATGTATTTCAATCTTTTTTCTTCCCATCAGGTCATTAGCAAGGGTTTTGGAGGTATTTGATTGGTTTTAACCCTTAAGGATTGTCCATAAAATATTAGTGTTCAATCCTCCAATAAATTCCATTAAAACCTTACTTATGAACCTCTTAACCATATCCCAACTCCTCAAGTCCCCATTCTAGATGTTTGTATAGATATGACCTTCTAAACTTAGCCTCTTGAGCTCTTCTTTGAGTTCTATCCACTCTCAGTTTATCCTTAAGCCAATAAATTCCCTTTTCATGACCTTATCTACAAACTAAAGGTTTCAAATCACCTTATATCTCCACATGAATTTCATAAAATTCTTTTAAATTTTTATTATGATCTATAAATTATATTACCTCTCCAATTGGGCTTTAGGCATAGTCAAGGCCTAATAGCACTAACTGTACCTTTATAGTTTAGGCCACCATGTCTAGCCTCTATCACTTGTGAGGGATTTTTCATGTTCATTCATGTTAACCATAATTTTTTTTTTTAACTATCCTTATAATTTTATAAGCCTCCTTGATAACTCCCTTTATAATTTTCATATTAAGCTTGTAGGGTGTATCTCTCTAGGGGTGCTCTCTATCTAAGACAAAATAGAGAGTACTTCCCCTATTGTCTCAAACAAGATGATTATATGAGGGGATAAAGTAGGTATTGTTGACATAATATACTGATTTATAGAGTTATATCACATAGATTGTTCATTAAATTATTCCAAAACCTTGAGATAGGCTTCTCATGTTCATTGATTATGTATCAAGCTAGTGCATTGATTGTAGGTTGTGTGTTGAACTCTTTTGACATGTTTCCATGTTTCCATGTGATGACAATATCATGAGATGTTTTTTATAATTTGTGAAGGTGTGATAAAAACATGTTAATCATCCAAAAATTTGACAAATTCCTCGATGTGTACCTTAAACTTTGTCAAGCCTAGTTGCCAAGTTATGTAACTATGTTGCTTGCTCAGAGCATACCAATAGGTGTATAATGTAGTATTATTCCTTATTCATTAGACTAAGAAATTATTAGAGTCCTCAGAGCTCATCTAATATTTTAAACTTTTTATAATATGCCTTGTCACCTTACACACCCACTATTTAGTCTAACTTGCATTGTCACCTTACTATCAACTTGTAGATGTCTATTCTAAGAGAAAAAGAGGTCATGTAGGTTGTGATATGAGTTAAAACCCCATACATCAACTCTGATAAATGTTATTTAGACCATTAGTGACATTTAAGTCCAAAATAAGTATTTCTATTTAGAGTTATTCCTCCACTATGTCTTATATCACCATAAAGCAATTTGGGGTTCAAAATCCTATAGATAACACTGAGGGACTGCAATGAAATATTGCATGAGTTGGGATCCCTCCATCATCATAATCCTTTATAAAAATATACCATTTGTCATTTAAAATCATATCCCCTATTATAAGGCTCCATGATGTAATTTTTTATACCTACCAAGACCTCATGTATTTCACTATGGGAGGATTGAAAGAAGGGTGAAAATATTTTGGAAACTTTAAGGTGACTAGTTTCCAAAGAATATGGTTTTAAGACTATTTGCCACTCAATGGATTAACTACCAATATCTATGGCATCCTAAACATATAGATACCTTAAATAAGGTCCAAACAAGTTTCAACATATGCCTTCCAATTGCTCCATACTCTATATGAGCCACTTGTAGGTGCATATTGTAGGATATAGGGCAGTGAAGGTGAGATATTGAGAATATGCATAATTTATGGCCATGAAATCAATTTTATGCCTTCCTAAAGTCTTCAAATTGATCTTTTCCATCTTGAATTACTTAAAACCATTTTTAACATCTTCATTTTAACATTATCAATCTAATATGGGGCACTTGTAGGTGTTTATCAATGATATAGGATTGTGTATAGAGTTTAAATTGGTTGCCACATATTAAATATCATTTTAATAGATTATATTGATTTATAATTTTATATGAGTGTGTTAAATCTCTTTAAAATCCTTATTACATATCCATGACTATTGTCAAAACTTCCATTCACTTGACTATAGTTATATACATGTAGGGAACTGATTGTGTTGGCCTTTCTTAAAAGCAACTTCATTGATGTTGAAAGCAACTTCATTGATGTTAGTATTTGAGACTAAGGTTATAAGGATAGGTGACAATTATGATACAATAGGCATGAAAAATGGTATATAACATTTTCTTAAAATCAATACATGAAATGAAAACCTCTATAGTTGATGAACATGCCTGCACATAGAAATGAAGCTCCTACCTAACAAATTGTGCTAGTTTTCTCATTAACTCACCAACACACATGAAATAAAGGATGTAAACCATGATATAAGGTTTCATATATCTTATATAATCACTTTAATTAAATGGTTTGTATGTACCAACTCAAACAAGGAGGAAACTTGTAAGGTGAGGGAATAAGAATGCAAAAAGGAGAAGTGAACTTATTAACATTGGTTCATAAAGTATAGGAAACCAATATTTGACATACTACCATGAATATAAAGTATATTAAGGGTAATAACATACAATAATATATTTTGTCTTGAATCAACCTCTATAGTCTGTACTCAACTAAACTTGGTTAGCCACTTATGCATGCCTAGTGGAACAATGGAGAAGTGAAACAATTTTAAGTCATTTTTGGGAATTTTAGAGCAGAAAAGTTGTCAAAGTGAGCTAATGGGAGCTGAAGAGTCACTGTAAGGCCTTACACACATGCCACAACCTCTATAGAAGCCCTACAACTACCCAAACTTCCACTTTTCTAACTAATTTTTGGATTTTAACATAGTACCTACATGTTTTTTAGTTAGGAATAACATGAATGACAATAATATGACATAGGGAATGTTGAGAAACACTTGGACACATTTCTCTACTTAAGATAACTATAAAACCTTCATAAATGGCTTAAACATGACCCCTTATGGTATGGAATGGTAGAAGGACTAAAATTTGACCATGAAAAAGCTAATGATGTGGAAAATGATCCAAAATAGGACCATGAAACGTTTTATAATATCTTTTAAGACCCCTATATAAAGTTTTGTATTATAGTGGGTTGACTTATTTTGACTTATGGTCAAAATAGTCAATAACAACCTTGAATCTTGGTAGTGAAATCTCTTGACAAGAAAAGAGTAAATTATGGTGGAAAATACAAAATAAACACATCTTGAACAAAATATACATTAGGAAAATCATGAAGAGTAAGGATCATACCTTTGAAAACACCCACAATATTAGTAGCTAAACCATCCAATTATAATATAAATTTAGCATGAGGCTCATAATTTAGGCCTAACTTATCATCTTTTTTTTGGGCATCACTGAGCTACTTGACCCATTATCTATGATATAATTTTGTACTAGGAAATCTCAAATAATCATTTAAACATAAAAAGGAGGTGGATCATCATCTTTTCTTGGCTTCCCACTACGTGTGGATTATTTATGTAAATTGCACTCTATCTTCTAGCTAATGTCTTTGCTAGGTTGAGCTTTGACAATTCCTATTTAAGTATCTATCTTTGGTCATGAATAGCCAATGTATCCCTCATATTAATGGTTACATTAAACCTCTTCCTTTGGTCTGCAATATTGATGCTAGAGTTGCTAACTCTTACTTATCCTCTCAAAGCTACTACACTATTTTGAGGCTCTATAATTTGAAGAATGAAAGTACCCTTTCAATTTTCATTTATCTAAGTTTATTTGGCTTTATGATCTACATTGACATCTCTTTTTCCCTGAGACATATAATGTATAGTGTGTTTACTTTTACCCATCTATTCAACATCATCAATTTCTTTCCTTTTAGACCTGAAATGACCTGTAATAGGAGTATCACCAGCCTTACTTGTACCTCCCAATTGATTGATTCTATAACACTCTCACTCTTTCTAGTTTATCAATGTGGAATTTTATTGCACTTTATCTCCATTGGGCATAACCTAATTTGAAACTTTAGATTATGTCATATAATTAATGGTTCCACTTTATGCCATACAAGCTTGATTAAACACTCCACTTTGGTTGGAGGGTTGATTAGGATGATGGTCCCATTTAGAATACCAATCATGATCTTGTACCATGTTATTTTGAGTGGGTACCAAGTATATATAAGTAGAGGAAACATTGGGATTGTAGCTATTATATGGTCTGACATTGTTAATTTCCCTTGCCCCTAAAAATTACATTAGAAAGGTGTACTATTCAGATGATATGACCAATTTTATTGGTATAGATATTGATAAGATCTAAAGGACTAGTTTAGCTTCTTATTAATGAATTTCATATCATTTTCAAGGGTCTAGATTAATGCTCTCTTCATCACTTACTTTACTTTATTGACTAGGGATAGCCAACCTATCACAAGTCAATGTAGGAATGGGATAAAGAGTGGGAGTAAGGGGTTGTATATTAGGAAATGATGACATGGAAGGCTTTGGGGATATATTTCCATCCTATATGAGATTATTTTTAGCTTTGATGGAAATGTCATAAAATTCTAGTCAGGTCTCTCCTCCTACAGATTGTATCATAACAACCATGTAACTATTTAATTCCATGAGATAGTAGATGAATGCATAAATAGGAATGGGTCAACAAAGAATTGGGATATTATCCCATGTCTTTTGGAGCCTATTATTCTATAAATTATAGTGGAGTTATCTTGATAGTAGTAAATTGTTTAGCTAGTGACAATTGATTGCTCTTGTTGTCAAACCTCTTACCTAACCTCTCTCCCAATTCAACCCATGAGTTGATTCAATTTAGAGACAAAGTCATATACCAATCCAATTCTTTTCCCTTGATGATATAACATAACTATCTACTAAGAGGGGGTCCTAAATCAGTAGATTGACTTATTTAGTCCTTTTAAAAACTTTTAATGTAAACTAAAAATATATGCAGAGATCACATACACACAAATATGCATAACACTAGATATATGATAGAAAACCCAATATGGGAAAACCAACATGAGAATAGTTACTAAAATATATTATTCTAATCCAACCTCACAATAAAGATCCTCGCTACATATAGTGTGTAAGGGTATCAAACCTAAGGAGACATGAATCCCCTAGTTTAAGAGCACTTACTCTAGGAAGCATCAACTCCCTAATTGAGCACCAACTTAGCTTATCTAACAGCACATACAAATTAGATCTATGTTATGGAGCTACAACACCTGATTATAATGATGATTCATAAATGAATCTAATTTAATTATCTATTATAAGTCTGGTCTATAACTACTCATGCTTTGCACATCTTTCTCTCATCTTCTCTTTCAATCTCTTCATTGCCTCTCTGTCTTTGTGTCTCTATATTTATTTATTATACATAATTAAATAACACTAGTAACATTTCCTGGTATCCTAGATGATATATATATATATATATATATATATATATATAGACACACACACACACACACACACACACATAGAATTTGATCTAGGGTTCCATATATTCTATGTGTTCACACTTGTTTCCTACCACATCATGCCCAATTTTGTTAGACTTTACTTCCTATTTTTAATATAAACTTTACCACATATTGAACTCATTATCCACCACCATGATTCTTGGTATCATTATTATTTTTAGCATATACTGGACTCTAGTTTTGATGCACATTCCATATTACACAAATTAGATCGATTACAATGATCAATTTCATTATTTATGTCATATTTTATGGCTTAACTGTAAGTTCCTCCATTTGACCATTGTAATCAACATATATTTAAATATTGACCATTGATATAAAGTTTCATGCCATGATCTAATGGTCTTCATTAAAATTGTTCAACATTAAAATGCATCCATTTGATCAAGTTCTAAGAGGCTCACACTCTTTATTGGGTCCTTGTATGCTTCAAAGCTTTAATGTTCCAAATTTAAAATGCATCTGTTAGATATTTTAATTGAATATCTTACATGTCATTAGATCTTCAAAGTTACACAAAATTTCTCTTTGTCTAAGGTTAATCATTGAGCTCCTAATCTAATCTCACTACTTCCTAAGTCTTTGGAATAAATACACTCCATAGATCTCTTCAAAATAGCTCAATATTTAACTCATCTCTATGTCCATAAACATTGACCACTTTATCCCATTGAGTCCACTTTCTCCATTATATATTCATTTCATGATCATCTACTCACCATTAGATCTTTTGACAAGCTCAATCTTTATCTTAGCTTAGCATTAAACTTTGACCACTTGTCTTCATCTTGTTGCGTCCTGACATCTTGGGGAAAATGCACTCCATTGATTTCTTCAAGATTTTATAAACTTTTACCTTCCATAAATTTGACAAAGTATGATAACCATTGTAAAATATCTATGAGGTCAGCTTTTCAGCTTCATATCATTTTCTTTGCTTAACCACCTATTCTAAAATTTGGACCATATAAACTAGGCATAATACTGAACAAACCCATATGCTCATTTCATCCTGAGTATTTCACGCATATGAGATATAATGTCATTAATCTAGTCAATTAAATTATTCTTCCACAAAGCCAACTATGCTTAGAACTACATAGAAGGCCAAATTTGTTCTTGTATAACTTTTGTTGCACTTAGTCACATGACTTGAAATTTAGTGCATAAGATCTTCTCGCATAGGGGATTACATGGATATTTTAATTTGATCTTGAAACCTTCATATGTGCAAGATATGACATCATAAAAATGAATTCTTAGGTTTTATTAATATATATAAATTTGACTATGGTAAAACACTATCAAAAACCCTAGGAGCTCAACTTTTCACATGCATATGTTTTGTCACACTACATCGTGTGACCTAAGAACTAGTGCATAGAAATTAGTAGCACAAATGAACAAACCCATATGATAGTTTTGTACTAACACTTCCATGTGTGTGAATTGAGACCTCATCAACATGCTTACTTGTGTTTGCTTGAACCCTTTTACAAATTTGGCTAAGTATGTAAACTTAGTGAATTCTATCTGAATAACCAACTTTGCATCCTCATATCTTTAACTGTGTTTCATCACATGACTTAAAATATGGTGGGAAATTACTAGGGACTAATATGATCATAACCATATCACCAACTCCCCTAGACTCATCCACATATGGCAATGGTGATGTCAACAAGCTGCCTATTCAGATTTTCTACCACCAAACCCAAAATGTATAGATGAAACAAAGAACCACCAGATTAGATCCACTCACTTTCATACTAATTATAAACACTCTTTACACCCCATAAGGACACTAAAATATTTACATAACAATAATACTATCTATAAAACTCCTCACTCAAAAAAACACTGAAGAACCATGTAAGAACACTGAGGCACATTGAAGCACAGTTTGTCTTTGTCATTCAAGCACACATGACACCTCATAAACTTCCTTGGACATCTTGGATACATCATTGAAAAATATATAACAAATTTTCCCTTTATCATTGATGTCAAGCACCAATACAAAGCTTATACTCAGACTCTATCTCTCTTTCCATTTACTTTCATCCCTTTTGACATAATGACAAAGTGGGCTAAACGTTTGACCTTGTGGACCTTGGAAACATTAAAAAGGACCCCCATAAGTCACTTAAGCTTAGGCATATTTTATTTGAGAATATTTAGACCACTTTCAATAATGATGAATTTATACAATTTCCTCCATTCTTTCTTTGTTAGATTCAACTACACAGTCCTCAAATCCTAAGACCCGACCAATTATAAATCTCCCCCTTTGTTTATGCATGAGGATTTCATACATTATTAAAGCACCTAAATTAGTTTGATCAAGTCATCGTCACAAACTACTTGAGTTATCATTTTTATCAGATATCACAATATCTTTAATCATGACTGAAGAATCTCACATATACTCTTCTTCACATCATGCATAGCTCCTCAAGCCATTCATGTTATCTTAGTTAGCTCCCCATAACTCCATGGAATTCACAACTTGACATATGTAGAACTCAAATACATTTTTCATGATATTAAATATATGAAAACATGTTCTACTCATCCTTCATATCAACTTTGTATTATAGTATTTTAACATTTGATCAATCAATTTGAGTAACAAAAATTGATAAGATATTACCTTCAAAACCAAAAACCCTAAACAAACCTTGAACACACATGAATGAGAACAAAATACCTTTATAAACAATAAATAGTATTGATACTTTATTATCCTTGATTATACACCTATAAACTTCCATTCCCTACTCTTAGACCTTGCACATATTGCCAAATTATTTCATGACAAAGAATACTAAACTAGGATCAATCATGCATTATAAAAATGTCACCAATTAATGAAATCATTACATATTCTCCACCTTACATTCACTTATCTCCACATACCAAAACTTGAGTCATTAGCATCATGAGCACACAATTTTGGTTTTATAGACATCAAACCCTCAAGTCATTGCATACACACCACTTCTCTCACCTTGATAGACCAATGAAAACTAGGAGTACTCATTTCTTGCCTTTTAGACTCTTTTGAAGAACACTGCAACATCACTTCCTTCTTTACTAAAAGGAGTCTCTTAAGAAACATAGATAGATACCTCCTCTACACCACAATACTCTAAAACAAAGTGTATCCAATAATGACCCACAATTCCTCATATTCCTTATCCTCCTTAGTCATCCTATACTTGTAGTTCTTCTTCTTCTTCTTAGGCTTAAGAGAATTAACATGGTCATACACTACAATGTTCTCCTTTTCATCTAGGATTGGATTGAAAATATATGGAGACAAAAAAGACTCATGACATAAATTTTCAACTAAAATATCATTCTTTTGGCTTGTAACATCACCATTAAGCATAGAAAACTAATGTTCTATGCATGATACTTTCTCAACAATAGAAAGATGTTCACTTAGATCTATACACACTTCATAAATATCTTTAGCTAGCACCTTGGAATTCACTTTGAGCTTGGAATTTTCATTCTCAACATGAGTAAACATTAAGAGCCTTTGACATTCTCTAACCCCTATAACATTCACCACCATAGTAAATAAATTATTTGGACCCATAGACTCATCATGATTCATAATTATCACCTTTAGTTTCCATGAGTTAAGTTTCCTTCTTTTTTGAACTCTAGGATCCTGATTTAGCATATTCTTACTTATAGACGTTTTCTTGTAGAACCTAACAATGTGACATTTATGTTCATAGTTATATAAAACCATTCTTATTAAAAAGAACTCTACTTTCCTTTTTTGATTTGGACATAATATTTCAATATGTCCCAAATAATGGCATTTTAAACACTCAACCTTGTTCACACCTTTTAACTAATGATCCCCATCATAGTTCTATACAAAATCATTTATAAC
>JARHVA010001890.1:970000-977500 GCA_037957365.1 Torreya grandis
TTTGCCACAAGACCCAAAATGTATAGATGAAATAAATAACTAATACATTAGATCCACTCACTTTCATACCCATTTTAAGCACTCTTGACACCCAATAGGGACTCTGCAACATGTGTATACCAACAATATCATCCATCAAATACCTCACTCAGACAAACACTAAAGAACCATCCATGAACACTAATTCTCATTGAAGCACACTTTTTCATTTTCATTATACAAAACATAACACCTCATCAACATACTTGGATAGCTTAGAGACATCATTGATATACCTCTACTACTTGAAGGAGATATCCATTAACCTAGTGGCTATATTTTCTTGGGTGACATTGTTGATATTACAAAAGTTATCCATATCTCTTATATTTTTAGTGGGTGTAATAGTGTTGTTTCCACTAAAGTATGGGAGACTCTTGAAGGATGCCATAGGGATTTCATCATATTTTACAAGTTTTATAGGATACCCACAATTGGAGGACACAAAATATAAATTTCTAACTATATTTATGGCCTTGGGAGAGCTTGGAGTATATGGGAAATGATGCTTTCTTATTGGTTTTTTGGTATGAGGAAGTGTATGGAGAAATATCTTTCTCTTAATTGAAAATAAATGTAATTCAAAAACCTCAAGAGGAATACCTTTGTCCAATGACCTTGTTTTATGCTTTAGAAATAAAAATAGACTTATAGTCTATAATCAAGATCTAAGAACTTGCTAGAGTCACCATATGTTACATAAAAAAGGTTGTTACAGATGTAAAATTTTCAAGACTAGCATCAATCATGGACAACATTGTTCAAATTCAGTCTCATTGGGGATGCCATAACTATTATCTATCTAATTTACACATCTAGGATTTTTGTTCAAGCCTTCCTAGTTATATAATAGCACGTGAACAATCTTAGGTTATGTGTGACCTATTATGTGGATTGAACCTCTAGGTTGGGAAACATCCCTTGATGCTTCACCCAAAAATTCTAGAAAACTTATCACACTTGCATATAAAAGGGATAGAAATAAACTAAAACTAATAAGCAAATATGGAGGTGATACACCAAATATAAAGTCCTCAACTTTCTATTGTTTACACTATGAAATGACATGTTACAATTAGATTTCACAATTTCAAATTACCTCTTACAACTCTAGTATTTATATATGAAGGTTATGGTTGTTGTAACAACTAAGGTGATTAGTCAAGAGGCCTAAAAATAGACACTAATTACATTTCAACACTTAAACTTAAAAAACTATGTATTACTCATCATATGAGATGTGGCAAGAAAACTAACTTACATAGAGGCATGAAAAAGAAAGATAAATACATTTAAGTAATCTCACTATAAATAATAATTCATCAACAAATCACTCAAGATCACTATATGAAATATTAAAATGGTGTAACTCAACTTAAATTAATTTCAAAGGCAAGTACAAGTCTTAAAATTGGTAGGGCTTACCATAACCAGCTTGAGGATATTTTTAGCACCTCTAATGGATTCATGTATAGATGAATTGGAATAAGAGGTAATAATAGGAAATGAATAAAAAATCATGAGGTTCCCATCATTACTAGATCAGTTACCAAATAGAGAAATAATGACATCAATATTTCAAAGAATGTGTTGTCATCTTTCTTCTAAGCATTTTAGGAAATGTGTTGGAGTAGATATTCATAAGGGTGGCATAGGAGGTCTTAATTGTAGTTTTATACTTTCTTGAGCTTAAATAATTCTCATATATTTAACTATCTAGTTCTTGTAACAATTACAATCTCATTAAATTACACTTGGCATCTTGTAAGACCCTTTAATCCAGCTTGGGTCTCTTCAAATGCTTCTTTTTCTTAGAAATATAAACATGAGTTGAAAACATCTTCATATTATAATCCTCTTGATATTAGTACTTGGACACTCAATAAAATACATTTTTTATGTCTTAAATGTATCCACCATAGCTACTTTCTTCATGGAATTATTTCATCAATTGAAGGAGTCTTGAGTATGACCTTGTAGCTATAGTCTACATACATGTTTGTCAAGAGATTAACCAATAGATTCTATTTTTCATGGAATCTAAAAATATCATTGAAGACTAATTTTAATATTTTATTATGACCATGGGAGTATTCAATATATTTATATAATTCTTGTAGGGGAGTCTTGAAGATATTCAAATCCTAACTTAACTTCACAAGGCCTCTTATGCTAGGTAGTAGGATAGTCCATCATAGGCGTAGGTTAAATCTTATAAGTATATTTTAATCACCATTAAAAGCCCTGATAATATAGTGTGGGGAAATTTATATTATTCAAATTACTTTAAATTAATTTTTACACTTTCATACTTACAAACAAGGTTGCAACCTACACTTGTTTAAGTCACATTGGTCATCCCTTTGATTGAGGCCTATTTAGACACTTAAAATATATTTTATGACCTTTTAAAATTATTTAATGACATTAATATGATGATAAAATCATTATTTTTATTCAAATACTTAATGCAATTGATTAGAATAGTTTTTCCAATTGAAAACACTACACACAATCTCAAAAAGGAGATTTTCATGCCCTTTTCGATACAATAACAACACACACATGCCAAAATTTAACTCAATAAAATGCCTAATATAGGAATAGATATAATATAAGTGGTTTATGTGACATTTAAATCCATATTGAGTTCTTATAGGTCTTATCTCTTCTATCAGTGACATTTAGGGTTTAAGAAGGGTTTTAGGGTCACCTAGATTCTTAAGGATGGTTCATAAAGATGAAGGACCTAACCAAATATAAAATACCAATAATATTTATAATAAAATTCCTCATAATTAAATCATAGGATTATTATCCCATTTATTTCTTCACATGAGTGCACATATACTATAAATTGATCTTCTTAGCCATACAAGCATGATTGTGTATTCAAAAAAACTCTTTTCATAACAAAAAGAATCAAATCATTTGGTTTTAATTTGAAATACAATTTTTGGTTATATCATATGTATTATTAGGTATTATAATTTTTATATAAATTAATTTACCCTTCAATCCACTAGAATCTACCTTAAGCCCTAAATAAGGGTTTATATCCAATCACACTAAAGTGACTCTAACATGCTTTTTCCAACATTATCCTTATTTATAATTGTCTCTAAACTAAATTGAGTTTTAATTAAGGCTATAAATAATCAATTTATACCAATAAATTAAAAAAATTCTTCAATACACACTTTTTTTCTTCAAACTTTACAGACAAACCTATGTGTGGTCATTTAGGTCTTTTAGATCTAATTACCCTTTTGATATCCTCACTACCTTAAATCACTTTAGAAATAAATTATAACCTTTATGTAATTTAAAATTAATGATAAAATATATATTTCACACTCTTATACACCTCAAGGTTTCAAATAATGATCAACACACTTTTCATCGGTTCATCTATTTATTGCCTATAGGTGTTTATAGTCTCCTAACTACAATTTTGAAGATATATCTCTGCCATGGAACTCTAATAGTTTTTAATGATTTTAAAATGTGTATAATTATTATATTTACCCTTTTCATACCATTAAAAAAATTTATCTCATCATACATGTCCCCTTTTTCTCCAATTTTTTGTGACAGGCCTATAGGTGATGTTTTATGTCTATCAACTTGTGACTATTTGGAAATTCCTTTTTTGATGGTTTTCACATCCTTCACACCTATTAAAATATTTTAAAATAAATCCTTATAACTATAAATACTCAAATTAATTTTAAAAATAACATTCAACACATAAAATACACACTCATATAAGCAAGTCTGTATGTAGTCATTTAGGTCTTTTGACTGCAGGTTTACCAAGTTGATTATCATAGGTTAAACAAGCCTTATTGATGTGTTTTGTAATATATCCATTTTATCAAATTTTGGTTTTACCTATATCCATATTATCATACCCTCAAACAACCATGATCAACATACTCATTTATCCTACTGCCTTCTATAGGCCTATAGGTGGTCATTTGGTAAAAAAAACTTCTCTTCTATCTTGTTTGGTCATTTTTTATTTTAATTAATAAATTATTAAACTATGTATAAATTTTTAATGTGGTTTTTAGTTCATTTTATGCACTTTATTGATTCAAAATCACCTGGAGTACCTACTTGGAACTCTAATAGTCTTCTTCTAGGCTTACACAATCTAACTTAAACTACATAATCAAATTGAACAGAAAATGAGTTAAGAGTATGAGACTTCATGACTATTTTTAATGCTTAGATATCTCATGTAGGGATTTTATAATTTTAATTTTAATTCCTTTAAAACAAATTGTATGTTAGTTTCCTATAGAAATATGATTGTTCTTCTTTATATTGTTTGGTGTTTCTTTGAGCT
The DNA here is from genome assembly GCA_037957365.1 of Torreya grandis. NCBI lineage: Eukaryota > Viridiplantae > Streptophyta > Pinopsida > Cupressales > Taxaceae > Torreya > Torreya grandis. The sequence goes on from JARHVA010001890.1 coordinate 974,394, forward strand.
TTATCTATTTACCATGGATTTGAGAAGGTCGAATTACCAAGATTCTAGAGATGGATAAAAGGAATGGAGATAAACTATAATGTTTTATAGATACCATGTGAAATGTCATAGACAATTATCTGACACCAATAGTGACCTATAAGGATGTAGATCTGTAGGTTCACAAACTCTCTCTAGATTAGGCTTGAAGGGGGACTCTTGGATTCTCTAAATGTAATAGCCTACCATTCATAAAAAAAATGTTGATAATGATATTAAATTCAATGTGGGATGGTACTTATATTTCAATGGTATTTATAAAATAAAAACACTCCTCTATTTGACAAGGTTTCTCCACCGTGGCTACTAGATCAAATCGTTCAACTTATACATGCATATTTATCTACCTTTCTTGAAGTTTATGCATATAATGGTGCCTATAAATTTATCATATATCTTAATGGGAATTTATAAGATATAAATCATACCATTTCATCCATTATATGAAACCCAAACATGTCATAGTTCCTATAGCTTATCTATCTTGTTCAAACAAGCAAAACAAGACTATTTGACACTACACCAAACATGAACATGAAAATATTGATAGAAAATTATATTAAATTGGTAAATAATTGTTAAATATGTCCCTCCAAATAATTATCATGCATTCATCTAGATTCAATATTCTATATTTAAATAAAATAGACCCTAGTGGGGTTTTGAGTGCTTCATCTGCACCTTAACTTCCTAATGATTGTTCATAAAGTCAAGGAGACTTACCAGTCAAAAAATGATAGAACATGGAAATTAATTAGTGTCCAATCCTATTTATAATATATTGTGTTCAAAATTTATCTCTCCTGAGAGTACTAAGTGAAAACCGGTTGACTATCTTGAGTTACAAAGAAACTCGATGGAGAAATGGAGTTGGTTTTCTTATTGTTTAACTCTATATCTCTAATTTTTACATGGATTTAGATTTGAGAATATTTTTTTTATTTTACACAAATATAAAACCTCTGTAAAATACTTTTGAAAGCTTTATTTCTTTAAAAATTTAACAATTCTTCCCTTTGGAACTACTAGAGATGGTGAACCAAGTGACTCTTTAGCTTCCCTTGAATTGTACAAAGGTAGAAGAGTGTGTCAAAATTTTTCACACCTATTTTTTCATAAAAATATTATAATAAATCTTCATTTTTTCTCTTATAAATTATGAACATGTATAACATGATGTCACTACCAACATTTTATATGACTTTAAAATATCGCTATCTAAGGATAAAGCCTTCAAAACTATTATTTACTAGTAAGTGTCATCTCAAAATTGGAATGATAAATAAGACTCAAGTTATGGAATACCTTGATATTGTCAAAACTACCTTGAACTATCTAAATTACTTAAAAAACAATGTGATCAACTTACTAGTTTTTCTTCTTTGACCCATTTGGTCAACATTAGAGCACGTTTATCTTGGAAGTGTCACCACCTTATCTCCTTGAGAATGATTAATCATGGAATTGATTTCACCATTAACCTTAAATTTTCCAAAATAACAATGTTAAACATGTAAATAAGACCACAATGAAATACCAATACATGACAAGACAAAGTGACTTAAACTTGTTATTCACTAGACCATCCTAAATGACCTTTTAAGCTACCAAGGAAAACACACTACCTATCATCCAAGATCATTAATGACTAATATAAGACTTTATTAATGGATATTAAATATTTTTTTGTCAAATACATCAAATTTTTGAATGAATCCCATTAGTGATGGCAAAATTTTAGCTAATAGTGCCCACACGTGATTATATAACTACAACCACCACTACATTCCTTTGGGAAATTATCATCATTAGGTATGGATGAATTTTAAGTTTAACAAGTAATCATGGAACTCACTTCCTCAATGATATTATACACATCCTCTTATCTAATTTCATGATTTCACACAATAAGATAAATCTATACCAACATCAAACTAATGGCACTACTAAAGCATTTAATAAAATTTTGGCCTATACATTGACAAATTTTTTCAACATCAGTTGCACTAATTGGGATGATCAAGTTTATGAATTTTTATGAACATTTTTAATTACACACAAATTATTGAACAATAATACTCATTTTCTTCTTGTCTTTGATGTTGAATTAGTTTTATTAGTGGAGTTCCTTATTCCATATTTAGATATTGTGTGTATTAGCTACCTAGATGGTGAATAATATTTATAATCATTCCTTGAAACTTTATTAAAATTAATTAAGTAGGATTTATTTCACATTAGTATTAAGGATTTGAAAAATAGAAGTAAAAATCTTGAAATGATAGACATGTCAAAAACAAAATAAATTCTCCTATTACGCATGTTTTGGTCTATGATTCCTTGTTTGCATACCAATCATATAAAATTACCATACAAATTGGGATGGTTCATTCAATATTCATAACTTATATCTTGTAGGTGCATGCAAGTTACGACAGTTAGATGGAGAATTTATTCCAGGACATTTTAATGGTAGTTGGCATTGGCCCTATCAGTCCACATAATATTTTACATGTTAATAAGGCATGTGCCACTAGAATAGTTTGATATTTTGTTTTTTTTTCTCAATAAAGTGTCACATTATTTGCATACCTATTATCTATGTTTACTTTAGCATATGGTGAATCTTTTTTTTCATTTTGGTCATGGCCATGGAGGACCATGATAATCTTTTAGTGTGGGGTAAGTTTAAATATGAATAAAGTAAGGATAGAGTACATAAAGTAAAAGTTAGAAGGAATAGTGCATATAAGAGATGAAAAGGTGAAAAATAACACATAAAATAGGCATGCAGGTGTAAATCAATGGGCATGATAGAAACAAAAGTGAAACCATGATGTAAATACATACATTATGGGTGCACAAGTGAAAACACATAAGGGTATTAAAGTACGTAGGAAGCAACACATGACTACAATAAAAAAGAAATTATAAATGAAAAGATGCTCCAAATGGGTTAGGATGGAAAAATTAGTTCCCTCCTTTGGAAATAAAAGTTTAAATATTTTTTATAACTAGAATGCACTATGAGAAAATTGTGAATATGGGGCATGTGTATTAAATTAAAA
>JARHVA010001890.1:982500-1000000 GCA_037957365.1 Torreya grandis
TGTTTAGATAATGGTAATATTGTAATTGTAATCTTGAGCCTATTTATATTACTAATGTGCATTTCTCCCTGTGTATGATGACCATTGATAATTAATAAAATGAAATACTTGTGCTACTCAAATAACCCTTGAAAAATTATTATGAAACTAGTGGTACTACTACTCTTTTTATTGATTTGACCCTATCTCTTTTCTTTTGATAAATAACTTATGGAATGAGTGGATTATCATAATTATATATACTATCATAATTTTAGTTATAACTATGTTCCTATTAAATCACCTTGGTATAGAGAGCCCAATGTATCCACCATCACATGATAGAACTTACAATAAAATGCCTTCAGTTGTACACTCAGGAGAGCACATGAGACTATTTCTCATATGATAATAAAAAATGGTAGATAGTTGGACTTATTATCCTCTTTATGAGAACAAATAAGAAAATTAAGGATAAACTAAAGGAAAATAACCCAATAATGATATTACATGTTCCTTCTCTTTCAATTTTTATTCCTCCTCAATAGACCCTCCTAGGGTATGAAGTCCTAATTATGGTCTCCCCTCCACTTGTTGGATTTTGAAGGAGGCTAGAAGGATTCTAGATTTCTATTTATAAGTGACTATGGGGGAGGATAATACGTGAGGGGGAAGATAAAACCAATTAAATATACATAATGGTAGTAACTACTATAGAAGGTAATAGTGAAGGGATTGGAAGTGGAATAAAAATAGTGGAGGTAGGAGTGGATGGAAAGGAAATTGTCATAACAAGGAATGCTTGAGGAGAAGGATGAATAGAGGGATAGATGAAAAACAACTTTGTATAAAATTTTAGAGTCTACTTGTGTAGTTAAATTAAGTGGAGTCAAATGTAACCAAAATAATGTACTTCATTTATACATCTTAAAGAGTGTTTAGTTCTCATAACCGCAGTGGTTGTGCCCAAAGTGCTAGTGACTAGATGGGTAGAGACTAGCTGAGGACCATATAAGCCTATAAGAATATATTTCCTAATTTGAGTAATATATTACCTTTAGATTATAGGATCTCACTTTGATAGATTGGTCTCTCTTTTTATGGGAGAGAGAGGTTATTCTTATTTTATTGGGTCTTAAGACTATGGCTAAGGACACTAATGACTCCAAGACTTATTTGCTTATTTTATCATTTCTTGTTCCAGCTCCTTAGTGATATCTTGATCATATTAGATGGACTAGGTAATGAAATGATCATTTACATCTAATTATCTTTCATGTGAATCCAAAATTTAAAAACATCCAAATCATTCATAAAGATGTCATAATGTTCATATTAATGGTGATCATATATAATGGCCACCAATTTCTTTCTTTGAGGAGACAAAGAGAGTTACTGATATTTCTTTTAGGGTCTCATTCCTTGAATTATGCCACCTTCAAATTTTAATGGGTCTTGACCTTCACCACTTGGTTTAGGTGTGCGCTCACTGAAACTTGAAGTTGCCTAATTCTTATGTGGGTCTTGTGGTAATATGGTTGGTGTCTGATGTTGACTCCATAGTCCCTCATCTATAATTTTATATAATTAGTGTAAAATATATTTTCTACCACCTTGTCTAAGACATTGCATGCAAAAATAAAAAGGGTGATATTTCTCCCTTAATTATAATTATGGTATAGTTTGGGTGGTACTAGTAATATCCCATTTTAGATATACTCAAATTCCTAGATATCTTGGTAACATAAGTGCCATAAATGGCATGGTTTAGTTTTAAATATATAAATAAATAATATTATTCACATATTATGTTACCTAATTATTTTATAGATGGCTCTCATATCTCTCCATGAACTTTGTGGATATTCCCAATGACTACATCCAACAAATATGACATCACGTAGAAATTTCCATAAATTGGACATTGTTCATGTTGATGATCATATTATATGGTTAATTATATCTACATATTAACCCTACATCACCTATTAAACTACCTTCTTGTAATAAGTATTGCATGTACCTTATAACATAGTTCTATTATAAACAAGGAAGCAAATGCTTATGTCTTAGTTTATGTGTGTGAGTCAATACTAAATATTTTAATGCTATTTTCTAATTATTTCTATACATAAATCTTATCTTTTCTTATACATGACATGTAAATATAATATGCTCAAATGTTATAATATTTTTTAAGTGAAGTGGAAGTAAGCTTAGTATATGACAAAGTAGTTCAATAAAGCTCCCAAGCTTTTCAATCAAGCTTAGGAGTAAAAAAATGAAGCTACGAAGTTTGATATTCAAGAATTAAAGTCCAATAGAGAAGCTACAAAGTACAATAATGGAGTTATAGAGTACTTCATGCTAGTTATAGAGTACATCAAAAAGCTCTGAAATACAATAGTAGAGCTCCATAATGCATTAATATAACTCCAAAGTTATTCTATCCATATCCAAATATAGTCAAAGTAATTTTTATTATTATACAAAGTTGTGAACATCCATTCATAACATCCGTGGGTCATTCTCCAAAACATTTACAATTATACCATGATATTTATAGTCTTACTATTTATTATAATGTTTGCAAAAATTCCATTATAAACATTATAAGATTCTAGGTTACTAAGAACAAGAATGTGTTTAAAATCAATACATTGTAAAAACCTACGTCCATGCATGTTGTTACACCTTATTTCCTAATGTTTCACCTTGGAAGGTGGAATGTGGTTGTAACACCTTTACCATTTTGAAAATAAGTTGAATAAAAGTTGTGATCTAGTTAGTTTGTTATTTTTTGATGTATTTTGAGATAAAATTTGAGGAACATTGGAGATTAATACCAAATCATCCTATTTTTCTATGTGTTAGAGATGTAGAGAGAATTGAAGATTGTAAAAACAAGCATGTGTTAGATTATTTTCGTAAATTATGATTTTTTAAGAAATTAATGAAGTTTCAATGCTCTTAAAGTATAAAGTCTATCTAAATCCTATTCCAAAGTAAAGCAAGCACCCAATCACCTAAGGATCCATGATAAATTTTGGTATTTATGTGTATTTATTTAATTTTATTAAGAGAGTTTACATCAATATTTGTGAATTGATAAACATGCAAAACTTTATTTTATTGTGTGTGCATTTACCTTTTATTTTTATAGCATTGTTATCATTTTAATTTTCATTTTTAAAATAAATTCCATTTTAAAGTAAAGTCAATTCTAAAATTTCAATTCAAGTAAATTCAATTCTAGAATCATATTAGAGTATGCTTTCTTTTAATTAACAATGTGTGTTTGATTATTGGCATTTTCATTTCACAAACAAAGAGTATTTTCCTTAAATCAATTTTGTCAATTTTAGCATTATGATTCTGCAAGGGTGTTCCTTTGGGATATTAGGTATATTTAATTCCAATTTATTAGATTATAACCTTAGAGTTAGTTAATCCATATAAAACCACCAAACCATAACTATTAGTAATTAATCACAAATTGTATTGTATATATCCTTTAGGTACTAGCCCAAGTTATAATGACATCAACTAATGAGTTGATTATATTAATGGATTTATAACACCATTTATTTTTGTGGATTTTTTAGGGACATTCTAGGTGTTACTAAGGTGTAAATCATAAGCTAACAAGAAAATAAATTCCTAGAAATCAACAAAAATATATGAGTATACCTAGAGACTCGAAGGGAATATTTACTCTAAAAAACTCTCAACATGATACTATAGATTCATGAATAAAATAACATATATAAAAATTAGACAAATTGTAATAAAAAATCAAAGGGTATTTTTTAACAATTGAATGAACATAGAATTAGCCACACTTGATCCTTGGGATCACTCTCTAGAAAAAGTTGTATCATCTCAAATGAAATTAAGTCTAAATAATATTGTTAACAAATTTAATGAGTCTCATAAAAGTATCCTCTTAGTCACATATGATAACTCAACACTTCCTATGAATACCCTTTAAAACACTTGTTGGGAGGAAATGGTAGAAAACATAGGGAATGTACTAAATCCTAATAGAAATTCATAAAATAGGGTTAATCTACCTAGAATAACCTTCACCTATCCCATTAAGGATACATAAATAAGCTTGATCTCAGTGACATGAATAAAAGATGTAGGACTTACTCAAGAAATAGAGGGAGTGTTAGGAAGATAAAATGATCAAAGAGAGGTACTAATGTATGATAAATAATATAATAATTTTCCAACCTCAAGACATAAATTTTAGTGAAATTGAAGACTCACTATCCATGTATTATCTTAAATATAAGTTCAAGCATGCTCACTGATATTTACCTTTGGACATAATTGAGATGCATGGAATATGTAATATAAATGACCATGATACCAAGAACTATTTCCTTTTACCTATCCAAAAAAACCAATTGAAATAGGCAACACAAATAATAGAAGAGTTCAACTAAATATAAAGGTAGGAAACTAATTTTTCCAAAATCAAAATCAAAAACGTTTTGGTCTTAAATATCCTTCTAACCCATGGATTATGTTATGGAATATAAAATCACCTCCATATGCATAGGGATAGACATCATTGGGTCAACATGAGTGGAAACCACAACCATGGATGCCTCAACATCTCTAGAAGCCTTGAATTCCCCAGCGTAATCCTTAACCATGGGTAACGTTGATATTTTGGCCTCCTAAGCCAATATTCAACCCCTACCATTGAAAACCTAAACATTGCATCAGTATCCCTTTCCAAATAGGGTATTTTTTAATGCAATTTATTAAATTTTAAGGTAACTTTGAAAATAGAGGTTATTTTGTGAAAGTTAAGTTATATGTGATGCATGGTGAAAATAATGAACTGGTGACCATCTAATAAAACATCTTTCTCCATAGTGTATAGTGGACTAGAAGATAAGATAGTCAAACAAGAATTTTTTATTTCACAATAATTTTGAGGAGTTAAAGGTAATTTTAGAGATATTAGGATTTCATTTGTCTTGTTATATTACTTTTTAAAATATTGTAGTCTAACCCCTTGAGGAGACATAAAGTGTGAAGTTAAAATATCATGCATAGGGATTAAATAGGTATTTTTGGGGTCATTTGAAACTTTTTTAAGAGCATATTATATCTCTTTTTCATGTACACTTGATCAAGTTGTCAAAAAACTTCTTTTGCAACATACACTCACCTTGAAAGACTAATTTTGTCATTGCTCTAAATTATAAACATAATATGATGTAAGAGATGGTAGGAAAATAAAATGAAGAGATGTTTTCTACATTAAACCATCACAAAAAAATCTAAGAGTAACTCCATTGACATTTGATTCATATCTCTAATAGGGTATTTTGTAAGAATAAACAAGTTTTCTTAACAAAGATATGTCCATAAGTGAATATGTAGCATCAAGTTTGATTAGGAAGTATCATTGAAAGTGTTATGAAATTGAGCATGGAATTATAATCTCTAAATAATCTCCTATATCTTCTTCAATCTTGAAACCATTCAAATAAATAAATTTTAGGTCCAAAACGGCAAACAATTGTTCAAGTTTTCCATCGGGTTACTTACAATAGAAGAAGGCTCATTTTAATACAATTGGTTCATAAATAATTACACGTGTTAGATAAAATTAAATTAGGGATTGTTGACCACCCCTATTCCCTTAAAATACATGGTAATAGTTTTAATATTAGGGGGTAGACCATTATGAAACATTGCTAATAAGTTAGATGGCCCTTAAACACTACTAAATCTTGATATCCTGCTTTTTTTGTTGAAATGGAATTTATAAGTTTGGTGAATATACTTAAATGGTTAAATATTATCTCTTAAATTTTAAATAGCCTCTATAATTTCAAACTCAACTCAAACTCCCAATGATCATGTTTGTACTAACAATAAATTTCATGGTTTTATTATTTTGGACATGACAAGTAGGGTTGTATAGGGTTGTGATATGTTTCCTAGAATTTGTGGGATTGGAATAAAGTTTGAATTATATAAATACCTCAAAAAATACAAATTATCTCTCCCCCACCATTTCTAAGTATGCATCCAATACGAAGAAGAGTGAAATGTATAGGTACAAGTTTGTAAGGTTTGAGAGTGCAAGTTTTATGGTTTTTTAATACTGTTGAGATGTTTTGGGCTTATCAAAGAATAAAAATATATTTATATGCACTTTTAGAAATCCAAAAAATACCATTCATTTTTTACACAAGGTTTCATTCATCACCAAAGTGATCTTCAAGAGCTGGTTCAATATACAACTCTCAAATACAAGAGATATAGTCCTATGAATAAGAACATTTAATGTTTTGATAGGTAATATATATTAAATGGATTAATAATAATTAATGTATAAGTGTATATAAAAATTATTAATCATAAAATAATATTGAAAACCATTGATGATTATCCTTCATAGGAAGTTATAGGTACCAGGCTTACGGCCATTGACTTAATCTTCTAGAACAAGGTTTCAAGGGTATAAATGCAAGTAATATATTTGAAAACAAAAGTAATAATACTAATAAATTATTTATGTGTTAAAATTTATTATAATACCTCTATAAATATCATTCAAAATCCTTAAATATCACTAACGATCAAAATGAAAAGAGAATAACTAATGTATGCATGCACAAGCAAATTATGTCTAGTCTAAAGTAAAATGATGAAAGGTTATTGGAATGTTTTGTGTAGTTTATAATTTAGTAAGTTTATAAAAAATTTATAATATATAAAAATTTTCCAAATATCCTCCAAGTTCATAATAATTAGAGGATTCAAGTCCAAGAGTAGGTCTGCAATGGATTTTAAGCTTGAATCAAGCACATACTAGCTTGAACACAAAAATATGAAAGAGAGAGTGTAATTTTGTGTTGAATTTTAGGTTTTTAGATTCATTTTATTTTATTTTTTAATATTTTTGAGTGTTTAAATAATTTTGTATATGTGGTCATAAGGGTAAAACATCAAAACAAGGCAATTAGGTCTAAAACAACCACATTGCCTATAAACCCCAACTATGGGTTGAATCAAGTGATTATAAGTTTAAGGGGTAAAATAGTTTGGAAATATTATGTATAAATAATGGTGAATTTATAAATACTATAAGAGTAGTTTACAACAAAAAAAAATAACTTTGGCATGGAATTTTCATTCAACACTATCCTTTTGAATACACACCTACATGCTTATAATTTCGTGAATGTAAAATTTCTTATGTGGGAAGTTTGATAAATATATATATGGGAGATAATGAACTTAGGTTATTTTTATAAGTTTTTAATACTCCAAATTCATGTAATTTTTTAGTTCAATAGGGGGCTAAACTCTACGAACAATTGTTAAGAATACAGATACCTTAAATTGCCTCTTGTGCCCTTAAAGATCTCAATGAGTGTTTATGTTTCTAAATGGACAAAAATGTGAATTAAATAAATTGAAAACACCTTTATGACATTTAAAATCCTCATAATCACCTATTATATCCATAATCTTGACACATCTGGAGTAAAAACCCATGAGAATGGTAAAAAAACTACACTTTTCAATCCTATTTTTAGGAGTTTGAATGAGTAAGGTATTTTTTACTAGTTGGAGAGGTCTCTAAAGCTTATAAATAGGTATAATTACCTATAAAAATACACCATACATATCTCCATAGTGATTCAGTAGGTTTCAAGTATCTATACCAAGATAAGATGAAGACATTCCTTACTTCCATTAAGAGGTTGAAGTGGCAGACCTTCCTAAGGTCATAAATGGCATAAAAGCACTTCATGACATCCATGTAGGCATATAATGACATATTTATAAGGATATATAGGTTTTATACAATTTCATTATAATGACTATAGGAAGTTTTTAGAGCCTATTTGTAGGCATTTCATTAGTTATGTTAGCGAAGACACTCAAAGAATTATAGTAAGACTCTATCAACTGTTCAATTTTGCTTCAATATTGAACATGAATTTTTATAATCATAATGAAATATAATATACATGAAACACAAGTGTGTATGTCATGTAACATGGACAAGAATACCTACATCCCACTGCAAACTCTTTTCTAGTAGGCTATGAAGACCTAACAAATAACTCATAGATTGAAAGATGATATATAATCTTGGATAAAGGTTGTATGATATTATAAAAGACCTAGATGGAGTTGATGAGATTGGTGTGATAATATTAAATAAAATAATAGACCTTGTATGAGTGATACACTTGTACGTATTTCTTCCTTTTTGGTCAAACAAGTTTAGATATGCAACTTACAAGTTCTAATGATAAAGATCAGGTGTGAATATGTATAATCTTAATTATCACTCTAACCAATATGGGATATTCATTCAAGACACAAGAATGGATTTAAAATATTCCAAGGAGGTTAAGTAATCTATCTTTCAAGATAAAATAATGTAACTCCTCAATTAGTAAAGGGAAGTTTTAAGAGAGAAATTATAAGTTATAAGAGGTGAAGAGACACTTTTATGCAACCTCTCATGAGGCCATCATAAAGCCACATCAACACATGTTGAATATGAATTACATAACTATATATTCAATTTATTTTGGAATTATAACTACTTTCATAATCGATGGCAGTCGTGATAGTCTTCTTGCAAATCCACTCCCTCTCTCTCTCTCTCTACCAAAAAATAAATGAAGCCACCATGAGGTATTATTTTCCACTACCTTTCATAGGCCAGGTGTTAGATAATCTAACTATGAATATGTATTTAGCATTCTTTGATGGATTTATTAGTTAAAATCAGATAAGGGTAGCCCTATAAGACTAAGGTAAATAACATTTACATGCCCTTGGGGAAAATTTGCCCATTTTGTGTTACCCTTTATCCTCTGTAATGGTACTTCCACTTTTCGAAGGGAAGTCTTGTCTATCTTTGCTAATCTAACCAATAAGTGTAAAGAGGAGTATATAGATGACATCAATGTGCATGGTGGTTATTTTAGTGATGCTCTAAGAAACCTAGACAAATTCCTCAACATATGTGAGTAGCATCAATTGTCTTTAAGTCATGAAATACATGTGATAATGAATGACCAAGGAATTATTATGGAATGTCACATCTCAACCCAAATGATACAAGTGGACCCTAAAATAATGAAGTTATTTCTAACATTCCTTATCTTAAAAATAATACTAATATTAGATGTTTCTTAGGACATGCAGAGTACTATTATTTTTTTTATAGAAGTCTTTATCAAAATAGATTCACCCATGTTTTAGTTGATTACCATACATTGTGAGTTCATATGAATTGATAAATGTCAAAAATCCTTTGAAGCAATAAAATAAAAACTTATTTATTCTCCAATTTTGAGAGGTTGTAATTAGGTGTATATTTTTCCCTTTAATTTATAATAACTTGATGAGGGTAGTCATAGGACAAAAGGATGAAGAATGAAAATGTATGTTATCTATTATATCACTAAGAATCTCACTCCCACTAAAAGAATCTATTACACCACTAAAAAATAATTCCTAGATGTTATTTATGAAATACAAAAAATTAGGCACCACATCACTAGATACAATATATTTATTTAAACTAATCACTAAAATATAATATAGTTAATGAAAAAACTAGTGGTAGGATGTAGGATTATTAGATTGTTAATACTTTTACAATAGTTTGACATTACCATTACTGATAAACTTGGGAAACCTAATGTCGTCATTGAAATTTTATTAAGATTAAAGATTTTGGGTGAAGAAGATCTAGTTGAGGATAATTCAATTGATGAATAACTATTTATAGTAAAAACAATCTCACCATAGTTTGTTGATATGGAAAACTACTTATCCAGTGTCAAATTTCTTTATGATTTCACTATTAAATAAAGGAATCATTTGGTTAGAGATAGTGCTCAATTTTAATGGATTAATGGTATTTTGTTTAAATTTGGACCTAACAATGTGCTTCACATGTGTGTATCAAAATATGAGACTTATGATATCATAAGGGCGTGTCATGATAAACCTGGAAGAGTCTATTATTTAGCCAACATGACTATCTATAAGATCCTTATGGATTGGCATTATTGACCTGAAACTTACATGAATGTCAATATATATATATATATATATATATATATATATATATATATATATATATATCACAAATTGATCCTTTCCAAATGATGGGAAAACCCACCTTATCCAATGCAATGCCTCTCCATCCCCAATTGGTTCCAGGACCTTTTGAGAAATAGGGATTGTATTTTGTTGGTCATATTGATATACCATCTCAAGGAAATAAATATCTACTTATATTCATTGATTATGTTACCAAATGGATAGAGGTTCAATATCTCTCATTTGAAATAGAATAACTAGTTCCTTATTTTCTACATTATAGAATTATTTAATGGTTTGGACTACAAAAAGTCATAGTATCTAGTGAAGGACCTTTATTCATGTATAATATTATCAGAGACTTTACATATCATTAGAAAATCATCCATGATAATTCATCTTCATATCATCCATACCCAAATGGATAGGTTTAAGTTACAATTAGAGAGTTAGAGAAAATTTTGACAAAGATAGTCAGCATCAATAGGAAAGATTGGTCAAACAAACTACCTAAAGAAGTATGGGCTTACAACACCACATATAAATCCAACAAAATTTTCTCACCTTATGAACTTATGCTTGGAAAGAAATTTTCAACTCCCATAAAATTTGAATTGTAGAACTTAAGAACAATAATAGATGTGGGTATAGATTTTGATGAATCATATATAAAGAGAATTATTCAACTCAATGAATTAGATGAAATGATATTATGACTGTTTCCACAAATAAAACTTATACAATATCATAAGAAAGAGTGGCATGACACTCAAATCAAGGGGAAAATATTCAAAGAAGAACATTGTGATTTAATATATGATTCTAAATTTAAAAAAAATAAAGGGAAGATGAGGACTAGATCATTAGGATGTTATCAGATATATATGATCTTTGATAATGGGTACATAGATAGAAACAAGAAGACACTCTTATTCACTGGGAATAAACTATGATTCTACCAACAACCTCCAAATTATAAGGATGTTTTCATGAAAATTTAGTCTCAAGATGAATTTGGCTATAGAGAAGAACCTTGTCATTCCATCATAGTAAAAGGATGAGTATTGAATGCAAATAAAGGGGAAGTTTGAAACCTAGAGATGGTAGTCTTCCTCCCATTAAAGTAAAAGTATTGAAAACTAGAAATGATGGTCGTCCCAAAAAATAAAAAATAAAATGAGAAATGATAGCTTCTCAAGGAACAAAGTAATAAATTGGTCTTTTAACTTTATTGTGTAAACTCCTAAACTATCTGATGTGGTCTAATCACAACTAGATAAGTGGAATAAGGAGTAGAGGAAACATCACAAAAATTGAGACATTTTTTACCTTATTATATATGTAGGATTAAATTCCCATTTTAAAAATTTCATTCTTATTTATCATTGAAGGAAGTTTACCCAAAAAGGAAAGTGACTTTAAAATGGTGCAAAAAATGGATATTTCCAAAAATAAACATGTCTTTTTCAAAGCAAGGTATGACATCCCATAATAATATAATATTCTAAAAAGAGGAAGGATGTCATCTTCATCACATGATAGGAAATATAATGACAATGAAGTGGTTAGTAGGATAATTGATGGGAATTATTAGTTTAGCACACTTGAATAATCAATTAAGGATATGGATGACCTTACTCAACATGTGGAGAAGACAAGGAACAACCTTATTTCCTAAGTTGTCTTTTACATGATGGATAACCTTATTCCTTATAACTTTAATGTCCCATCATTAAATACAAGCTTCAAACATAGCTTTAAGCTAAGGGTAATGATGAGTGAATTCAATTCCAATCCTACCATGATATTTATAACCCATTAAAGTGTGGAAAACCATATACATCGATTTGACTTTCACCTCTTCCTTGATCCTATCTTCTTTATAACTTTACTCTTGTATTTAATCAAACTCTATAATGTCTAGAAATGGGGTAGAAAATAAAATTATAGAGCTAGAGTCTATGTAATTATTGTTAGAAGATGATGTAATAGTTGTAGTTTTCAAAGTAGCAATGTAGATTTAATTTCTCAAGAAATTGAAGGGGTATGATGAGCGGTTAGTAAAATAATTTATTTCCAATTTATAAGATAATTATAACATATTTAATGGAGTGATACTCACATTTTATATACATGTCGTTACTGAGCTATTAGAATTCTAGATGAAGGTGCAATAATTATAGGAAAGCCAAATTTTAATGACCTTACTAAGTTATTAAATGAATAAGGTGAACATCTAGGGTTAATGCTCATACCTTAAAGGATTAATAAAGGTATAAAAAGGGAAATACTACTAGAACCATTCTATAATATAATGTATCAAATTTAGTTGAGTATCAACCCAACATGGAGTACCAAACCCAAATTTATTAACCACCATCTTGACTTTAGATAGAACACAATTGCTAGGAGGATACAACCCACTATGACTAAGTACCAACTCTATCAAAGGATAATCATACAAGAACCAACTTCAAGGTAGATCTAACTCCTTCTTGACTAAGCACGAACTCAGCCAAGATCACTTCTACAAGCACTAGCTCGCAAGGAAGCTTTAATTCCCTCTTTGACCAAACACCAAATCAATCAATCTATATTTTTTATCTGAACTATATCCACTATCATATATCAAGAACACATCTTTGATGTAGCACTGATAGCCTCTCAATATACAATGATCACTCTTTCAACTCTATTTAAATTGATCTCTCTAATAAATTGCCTCTAACATTCTTCACTCAACTAGACTTCATCAAGACTGAATGGGTCATATAACCTTGATATTCAATTCTAGAACACCTATATGATCATCATAAAATTATTATTTTCTCTCTCATGAGAATTTAAAACATGTTTCCTAACCTCCTTAGGCTCATTGATTTCTCAATCCATTCACTGCTGAGTATGAAGCCCTTTGGCGCTATCACATGACCTTAGGGGAATACTTTGGGCACCTCTAGAGATCCATAAATGTGGGGAGCATAGTTTTCCCTACTCCACCTTTTGTGGAACCTTACTCCACATATGAGTGGAATATTCCTAGTATATTTATAATTTTTATGTTTTGATATTTTATGGATTTGGTTATTAGTTGTCTATTTTCATGTTGACTTCCCTTTTTTTTGGGATTTGGTTGCTCCTTGAAAAATGTGTTGTCTTCCTTATTGCAAGGATTTGGTTGTGATCACATGAAGTTGGTAAATGTGCCCTTGAAAGATGGAGACCTAATCTTGGTGTGTTCCTTCATGGATGAGTTTGCTTAGGTGTATGAGGGTTGTCACATGTTGGATAATTCTTATCTTGAATAATCATTGCACATTTCTCCTCCTTTTATGGATTTTCCTTCACTTGTTATATATATATATATATACATATATATATATATATACATATATATATATACATATATATATATACATATATATATATATACATATATATATATATACATATATATATACATACATATATATATATATATATATATATACATATATATATATATACATATATACATATATATATATACATATATATATATATATATATATATACATACACACACACACACACACACACACACACACACACACACACACACACATATATAGGGTATGATGTGGCCTTTAGAGGTTGATGGTTTATTTTTAGGGTGTGGCTTTGAGGATCATAGTCAAAGTGTAGGTGTTCATTAGAGGGTGTGGTTTAGCAAATTGTGAGATACAACATTGTGAAGGTGCAGGTGAAAGTGCAACATTTTGTGCAGCATTTTTGACATGAGATTTTTCTATCTCTATGATAATTCATTTTAGTCTTGTGTTTTTATTATAATTTATATTGATAAATTTCTTTCTAGATGTATCCCACATCAGGTAAACTATGTTAGATCTATGTTGTGTGATTGATTCTTGTTCTCTCCATTTTAATGCTTTCATTATATCTATGATTTGAGGAATCTTACATGATAAATGCTATTTCATAAGTTAGATCTAGTTTATGGTTATATTAAATCTGATTTAAAAGTTTTTAATTCCTAACAACTAGTTACAGAGCCATTGGTTATGATTTGTTGAAGTTGTAAATTATAGAAAAGGCTATTAACTTGGGTAGGAGCTATGGGAGAAGAGATTAGATTTAGGGTTGAGAAGTTTGATGGTAAGAATTTTGGTTTGAGTAAAATACAAATGGAAGATTACCTATATCATAAGGAGCTACATCTCCCCTTAGAGGGGAAAGGAGAATAACCTATAAGTATGAGTGATGTGGATTGGTCATTGCTTGATAAGAAGGCATTGGGAGCCATTCGGTTATGCCTTGTATCTTCTATTGAATTTAATATTTTTAATGATAAAACCATAAAAGATCTTATGGATAAATTTGGAAAGTTATATGAGAAACCCTTTACTTCTAATAAAATTTTTATTATGAAAATATTGTTTAACATGAAAATGTCTAAGAATGTTCCAATTTCTAATCATATAAATGATTTTAATAGGTTTTAAGTATGTATACTTCAGTTGGAATTAAGTTTGATGATGAATTTAGAGATTTATTGATTTTGTGTTCCTTGCCCAATAGTTGGGATGTTTTGGTTATGGCAATGAGTAATACAATCCCTGCCAAAGGAAGCTTGAATTTTGAGGATGTTGTATACGTGAATCTTAGTGAAGATATGTAAAATAAAATCACCGATGAATCATCTTCAGGTAATGATTTATCAATCGATACTATAGGGACGAAAAAATACAAGAGTAAAGGCAACCATGGAAAGCAAAAAGGTAGATCTAAGTCCAGATCTAGATCCAACATGATATGCAAGCATTGTATGAAGAGTGGACCCTCAAAGAAAGATTGTTGGTAACTCTGGGATAAGAATGAAAAATAAGAGGAAATGAAAGAGGTAAATGTGACATCAAGTAAATCATGTCAAGATGCCTTAATTATTTCTATGGATAGTTTTTTTGAGTCTTGGGTATTAGATTCCAGGGCTTCTTTTCATGCCACCCCACATAGGCATTATTTTAATGATTGTGTTCAAGATAATGTAGGACATGTTTATGTTGGAGATGATAAAACATGTGAGATAGTAGGGAAAGGTTGTGTTCAGATTAAAATGCATAATGGGAACACATGGATCCTTAAGGATGTTAGACACATGCCTATGTTGGGATGGAATTTGCTTTTAATGGGAAAATTAGGAAATGAGGGATGTTCATTATAATTTACTATATATTCTTATAAAATTACCAAATTTTCTCTTATGATCTTGAGAGGTAAAAAATTTGGTACTTTATATTTGACTAATAGTGATAATTCTATTTATTTAGTTACTATAGATGGAGATGCAACTATGTGGCTCTATAAGCTTAGTCATATGATCCATAAGAGCATGTAAATCTTAAAAAATAAGTTAATTGGATTAAAATACATAGATATAGACTTATATGAGAATTATGTGTATCAGAAACATAAGCGGGTTAAGTTCCTAAAAGTTAGACCCATAAAGAAAGAGCACAATTTAGATCTAGTACACTCAGATGTATGGGGGCTAGCTCAAGTATCTTCTATTGGTGGATCCAATTATTATGTTACTTTTATTGGTGATGCAAGTAGGAATGTTTGGGTTTATTGTATTAAAAATAAATTTGATGTATTTGACACTTTTAAGAAGTGGAAAGCCTTGGTTGAGAATGAAATAGGTCTCAAGTTGAAATGTCTTAAATTAGATAATCGAGGTGAGTATTATAGTAATGATTTATTTGATTATTGTTCTAAAAATGGAATATGTAGGAAAAGGATGGTTCCAATAACTCCACAATAGAATGGGGTATCTAAAAAGATGAACAGAATAATAATGGAATGTGATAAGAGCATGAGGTTACATGCAGGGTTACATTTATAGTTTTGGGTAGAAGTAGTTAGTATGGTTATATATCTGATTAACAGAGGACCTTATATGCCTTTGGATGGAGACATTCTTAAAAAATCTTGGTTTGGTAAGAATGTTGATTATTCTTTTCTTAGAGTCTTTACATTTGAGTCTTTTGCTCTCATTAAGAAAGAGGATAGGACCAAGTTAGAGGCTAAATTAGAGAAATACACATTTGTTGGATATGGTGAGGATGAATTTGGTTTTCATTTATGGAGCATTAAAGATAATAAAATATTTTAGTCTAGAGATGTAGTTTTTAATGAAAAATTCATGTATAAGGATCAATTTCAGGAATAGGAACATGAATACAAAGAGTACACAGTTTTAGATAACATTATGGATGGAAAAGTATTAAATGATTTAGTTCATGAACCTTATACACAAGGACCCCAAACTCCTATGGTAGGGTCTTATAGGGTATGAAGAGCACCTAAACTTTTTCATCCTTTTTAAAAATATTTATTACTCATTGATAATGGAGAAACAAAGTGTTATGAGGAAGCAATGCAAGTAGATTCCAAGTTAAAGTGGGAGAAATCCATGGATGAGGAACGTATATCTCTCATGGAGATCCAAATATGGGATTTGATAAGGATAGCCAATTGAAAAAGTGCATTGACAAACAAGTGGATCTTTAGGATAAAAGAAGATCTATTTTATGGTATTGGGAAGGGCATTATTGATGCTTGAATGGGTGGTTGGTATATAAAAAATTCATAATAGGAGGTAAAAAAACCTATTATTATAAATTATATTCCTCCTTAAATGTGTTGTTAGTGATAATTTTGAGCCATGAATCACTAAAGGTAGAGTTCTCTAGCTATCGCTTCAATTTTGACAACATTTTTTTATCAAGTTTTTGTGCTCCTAAATAGTAGTTAAAAGATAATTATTGATGGATTAATGTCAAGGTAATGGGATAACATGTATTTTTCCTATTTATATGTACTCAAATCAATGTATTTTCACTTGGAGGTCTTGGAGCAATAAATGTTTGTTGGAGCTTAAGAACTTGTCTCTTTATTGTAAAAACATTATATTTTAGGACCCATTAATTCAACTTATGCCACAAATTCATATCAATGGTTAAATAAACTAGTTCTTATGTTAAATTATAGGTCACATTAATGTGATATTGCTTCTAGTTTATCTAAAGTAAATATGTTTTTTAATTCACGCACACCTGAAATTAGGCTTTAAAATTACATTTTTCTTGTATTAGGAAGGGTGTTCTTGAAGCTAAAATGGGTGGTGGGTCTCTTGAGTAAGTGTGATGGGATGATAAGAAATTATTTATACACATCATATTTTCACTCATATGTTTTTAAAGTTTTAGTTTTGAGCCACAAATTACTGGAAGTAGAGTTCTTCAACTACCACTTAAATTTTAACAACATTTACTGTCAGTGTTTCCATGCTCTTGAATAATAATGAAGATATTATTTTAAGTGGATTTAGATTTAGAGGTCATAG
>JARHVA010001890.1:1005000-1075000 GCA_037957365.1 Torreya grandis
AACCTCACCGAGTCAAGATTATATATTTATAGAAGTAAAAACATGTACACAAAGCATAATATTACCTCAAAATTTCCTCTATATATATATGAACATAAGCATAGTAACATAAACAAATGTATTAGTAGATGGCCCAAAATCTAGCTATGCCTATGTATACATTGACTAGACCAAAAATGGAGTAGTAGACCATGAAGATAATGTCACCATCTCCTCTTGAAACATAAAAATTTATTTATATATAATTTAATTTCTATGTAACTTAATTGTTAGTTGTAATCATATAAAATGTGAAATTTGATGACTTAGGCATGGCTAGTAGCACCCAACCTATGGTCCTCTTTCTTGCTCACTCATCCCTTCTTAGCTAGGCTTTCATAGATTCACAGTCACCCATAGCTTCTCAGACTTACCTTTTTATGACCCAGGCAGCCCTCATAGACCTAGATCCATCCCCCTAGGGCTCATCCTCCTAGGACAATAGCACCCAATTTAGATAAGAGCACCAAAATTCAAGGGTGTCTTATTTTTGACGCTATTGTCCAAGTTTATCTTTACCTCTAATAGTCATATTTTCCCAAATCTTTTTCTTTTTCCCTATTGGCCTAATACAAGTTCACTTAACCCATGATCATTAGTTTCCATATAAAAGGCCATTCAAAGTCCATTTAGAGGGGTTGGTAATCATTCATAGGAAAAGAGCAAGAATACAAGCAAGTGCACTCTAGCACTCTTCCCTATTCTCTACGTACAGCCTTCCAAGACCAATTCAAGCCTATTTAAGCACTCATAACAATCTCTAGTCATCTAAATTACATTCTAGTTTTGCATTTAGCTGTATACATCACACAATTCCACCAAGCACTTCGAACAGGATAACTAAATTAGATTGATCCCTCTTCAGAGTATTGGTATGTAGGTAGTGTGCTGACACATGGGGTGTGAAGTTCAGTCAATGTATCGTGTATACACTAACCCCTTCGCTATTTCCCAATTTTGCTATTCAAGTTCAAGTACCAAGAGCTCCTAAGGGTTTGAAAGATTAAATCAAACACATAGTGAGTTTTGCATAGACCTAGGATTTGATATTTCATTATCAAGGTGTTACAACCCCATTGAGAAAAACCCATAAAAACTATACCAATAGGACAACAACACTGGAAGTGGAAAACAAATTTTAAAAGGGAAAATAGTACTAGAAAGTGAACTATAGAGTTAAGTAGTAGGGTGTCATAATTCTGGTGCTATTATCCAATCTAAAAATAGATTTATGCATTCTATTTATGATAATTTTCCTTCCCTACATAGTGTTTTCTAGATCATACATCATTTGTTTCAACCTAGAATAAGCTAAATTTGATTTCCCTATAGTTCTTTCTATTTTTAGAAAAGATAAAATACACATCTGTTTGCAAAAATTAGCAGGTTAATTAAGCCAAATTAATTACTAATTTACATTTAATCAAACATTTATTTGCTTTGGAATTAAACACCTAATTCCCCAAAAGAAAAAAAACATTATATTTTGAATACAAATACAATTGAAATTTAACATGTGAAATATAAAATATCCTCATAGGTGTAGTGACCCATGCATGCGAATTAAATGTATGTAAAAAAAATCTTATCAATCAAAAGTATATCATCTAAGCCCTCAAAATCATCACCATTATCATCTAAAGGTCCAATGAATATATCACCACAACATCTGTAATGGTAAGGTCCAATATGTACACTGTGTATAGTATCCCTAGTATCAGTCTCAAAAATCCTACTCATATGTTAAATGATCATCTCAGTAAACACACTAAGCATATTTAAAGTGTCAACATCCATGAAATTATTCACCATAAAGGGGATTTCATGATGAAGTTGATTTTAGGTAGGGACCATTATAGACTGATTAGATATATGACATGCACCTGGTCTATCATATACAGAGCATTTCCCTTTCTGCTAAAATCATGAGTAGTAAAAAAGAATGGGAATCTTATTAGTGACAAAATAATAGTAGATATTTATTAAAAAAATAATGGGACCTCATGGTTACATGATGGGTAATAAAACACCATATTTTGTGGATATTTTAAATGGTGAATTGCTTATTGGGTTTATGAATAAGGTAAAAATTAGGTATTTTGACATTTTTTTGTCCTTAACATCTCACGCTAATAATTTTTTAGCATATCAATCCCAACATCTATTTCTATATGAATCCCATCTATTACTTTGACTCATTATCAAGTAAAATTGACCTAATACTAACTCTTGGTTATTTTCCAAATAGGCACAGTGGATGTTGGTCCAAATGATGTCCTGAATTCTTGTAATTATTTATTAATGTTTATTATATTTTCCACTATTGGTTTAGTCAAATTATTTTGATTTATTTGGGGTATTTTGGGACTATTGGAGGGATAGGAGGGTTAGGTGGTTAAGTGAAGGGTTAAGAGTTAGGATGAGGGTTAGTAGACTATTTAATTGTAGTTGAATTCTCTATTGAAAGAGGTTTTTAATAATAAAAAAATAAAAATATTTTTTTTTTGTTGAAATCTATTATTAATAGGTTTAGTTTTTCATTTCCTATCTCCTCTCCACTATGGCATTACTAATTTTTCATGGTAATAGGTGATTTCAATGTGTTTTCTCCTCCTCTAACCACAACACGAATACACTTTACCATAGAGAATGGTAGAGCAAAAACAAAATCAAAGGAGAGTGATAATGTGACATAGGTTTGGCCTTTATATTTTATGTTTTCATGTTGACATAACATATACACATTATAACACATACAAATTATGTAAATTTCACATAACTCAGACTCATTATAAAGTGTATGCATTATAATGCATAAGCATTATGAGTTGTATATAACCTATATGAATTATAATGCGTATACAGCATGGCTTTGTATCTTTTAGCCTAACTTTCTATAACATGTACACGTTAGGGTAAATGTCCGTAAAATTGACACCTAACTCTATGCACTTGCCCAATATGTGTAATAATAATATATTTAAATAACAATTAATATGAATGTGAATAGTTTCAAATACCAGTTATCAACTTCCCATGATCATTCCTCATTTTAAATTTCCATCCAACCATATTTTTTTACTTTGAAGTAAAACTTAATAAATAAAATTCTTCCATCTTGCTACATTCCTCCTCTTCCTCTGCATTTTATTAAGAAAAGCATTTGTAGTCTTTAGACATTTTTGTTCATACATTTTAGTAGTACTAAGTGAATTATCATATGCATATTATTCTACAATATTGTATTTGGTTATATCTTTAGGGTTTAAATTTTTGTGGGCAGTACACTCTTGTAAAATTTAACATCATAACAATTGATGAGACTATAATTATGGCCGATAGATTATAGTTTTATGCCAACATATGCATTACTTATAGTCATATTATTAGATATAAAATTCCATTTGATATATATTTTGACTCCATTATTTCATTATTAATATTTCAAAAGGATGTATGTTGAAGCATATGCTCAACCAAGAATCCTATTCTTTTATTTTATTATAATATGCATACTAAAACTATGTATTGGGTTATGTTAGATGTGTTATTTTTCATGGTGAACTGGTGTTCATGGAACCATTTATTTTTTTCATGGTTGAATTTTTCTATTAGTAAATGCAATAACTTGATGGTTTGACTGCAACTATGAAGGATAATATCTTGGTGGTGTTCATTAATCAGAGACTAATATCATATACAAAAAACTAATTGATATGCATTTCAACTCCATTATGGCATTGCTAATGTTTATAATGCAGGAATTTCATATCATATGTTAAATTAAGAATCTTATTATTTTTACTTATTCTAATATGCAATACTAAAATTTTGTATTGGGTCTTGTTAGATGTGTTATTTTGAATTTTGAAATGGTTTTCATACAAACATTTCCCTTTTTTCATAATTGAACACTATTGTTGGGAAGGATAATACCTTGATGGTGTGATTGTAACTAATAAGGATAATATCTTGGTGATTTTCATTGGTGGGATACTAACATCCCTCAAAGATCAAGAAAAAAGATATATTAAAATTTTTAAGAGTTTAATATTATATTCTAACTTTCAATATTTAAGATATTTAGTTATAATATATAAAATTATTGATTTTTTGAAAGGAAAGACATAATTAAAATAATAATCACATAATTAAAATAATAATCCAAGTTGAATAGTATGAAATAAGGAGTGTGTACCTCTAGATATATCCAGTTTATGTATCATGAATAATGAAAAACTATTATCATTTATTTCTTAAAAAATCTTAGTTTAAAAATAATTATTTTTCTCAATCATACTTTATTTGATTGGTCATTCAATGTAGGGGTTAAATTTGACAATAAAACTTATATATAAATTAATAAATTGTGCGAGTTATCCAATCAACATTTCTCTTCAAAAATTACATCTGTCATCTCTAAAATATGAAACATAAATTTATATTTATATAATTTTTCATGTGATATAGTTTTAATTAAACATATTTGTACATTTTAAAACTAAATATTATTAATTTTACCAATATATTTAACTCATGCAAATTTTAATGAGTTAAATTTATTAATTAACTTTTGAAAAAATTAGAGGAATAGTATTTTATTTAGCATACTTTTAAATAAATTGAAATATTAATTTAAGATTTTCAAATAAAATATGATTATATATTAAAAAAATTATAATAAAATGTTGGATAATTATATATATTTTAACATAAAATTAAGATCAATATTTTATAGTTGATCAGTGCATCTCTATATATCTATATCTAAGGATTAAATTTTATGGATGACTATAGCATTATGAAGGAAAAATGAAAAGAAATTACCCATGAAATACTAATAAAGTTCATAACAATAATTCTCTATTCAATAGAGTGATGACATTTTTAAAATTTTAATTTGCATGTGTTACACTCTACCAAAAAACTTTCCATCAATTTTAAATCATGAATTATCTAATTAAAATGTCTGAGAGGGAACATTGTTAAATAAAATTGACATTCGCTATAACTTGGCTCAAATGTACGGTCATTTTGAGAAGTAGTGTATAATCAATCAAAGTCACATGAAATATAAGAAGAGAAATTTCACTCGTGATGAAGGAGAGCACTATGGATACATACAAAACAAGAGGGAAAATTTTAAACATGACGAAGGCTATCATTTTAGATTTAATATATATTTTTCTTGTCGTATGGTATAAAATTCCCAAGATGATGTATATTTTCTTCATTATAGATGCTATAATCATATGATAGGAAATAAGGACTTATTTGTAAAAGTAAATTCATCTCTATTGATACCCCTTGCCTAGATTAATGAGTATGAGTAGTTTCCTAACCTTTTCACTTCTTGAAAACTCTATATACCTATCATTGGGCTGGTATTTTACCCAAGCGTTTTCTTTAAATTGGGTCATTTGCATACCTCATGGGCAATATTTCTAAAGATACCTTTGTTATTGGTTATGTTAGATTTAGTGTTGGCCATATTATTAAGGTGATGGTGGTCTGAAGCCACCTCTAGGGGGTGGATGGATTTCCCTATGTTATACTATCTCATTATTAATAAATATCCCTCATAATTTTCTATTCAACCAACTTAATTCTTCATATGTTATCCTATGTAATTAATTCCTCTTCTATTATAACCTGAAGGGCCTTAGGGTAAATGAGGAATACAAATCCTATGAAATTGACATTAATCACTTAAATAAATAAAGTCAATAATATTGCCTCATCCTATGAAAACATGACATATGGGAGGAGCTCAAGGAGCCTAGTCTTGTATTCTATGAAATTACCCTTGCACTAATATAGGGCATGAAACTCATTATTCCTTTAGTGCTAGAAGTGTCAACTAAGGTATCAGTCCTTAAACTAACTTTATAACTACTCCTAAAAAAGAGTATCAAGATCTAAACCGCTCTTAACATCCTCTTTATCCCACCATTCCAATGTTGATCCCCTCAACAAGTGAGCAGTTAGTATGGATATAATGTTCATGGAGTACCTACATGTGCTAAATAATCTACTAACCTTATGTAACTAAGGCTAGTCTCAACTCCATTGTGTGGATATAATCTGGTAAACTCATGAATGTGATCCTCCTTAGCTCTAGCTCCATGCCTCTCATATTGCATTACTTATGATCTATAATGATTTATCCTCATAGACCTTAAAATTTTGTGGTAATCTAGATGTGATCAATAATGATGATGATTAACACTATGGGACCTTAATCTACATCATACCTCTTGAGACAACTCTCATCCTTGATATATTATAGAACCCTATTTATGATAATAAACCTTATCTCTATGTTTATCATGAGAACCATCTTAATGATTCAATAACCCTAAACTTTTGTTTGTGTTTGAGTGGCACACACACTAACTCTCTCATCTAGCGGTGATAGGAGCTCTTGTAAAACCAAAAACAACTTACTGCTAGCCTTTTAAATATGTTTTCCAAATTTTTTTTGGCCTCTAATGGTTTATGTCATGGTAAAAATCATGGATCCAAATGCTCCAGCTACATCTTTGGTTCCATATCCCTGAACCTTGGGCCACTAAAACCAACTTCTAGAAACATTAGGGATCTTCATCCTATAGGTATATCAATTAATTGCTTTGCCCCACAATCCATGCTATAAAAGATACAAAACTTATTAGTGACACATCCCTTTAAATAAATAAAATTAAAATATCTACAAAAAATTATAATTAGAGAGTCTATAATCCTATAACTAAAATTATAATAAAAAAAATTTAATACCCACAATACTTAGTTAAATACATAGACTTAAAAAAATTAGTAATTTTATTTCTAATATAAAATTATTAAAAGCTACCTCATTGGAGATATTGTCTACACACTTTAAGGTAACCTTGATAAATCCCAACTACCAAAATAAATATAATGAGGAGGAAGATGTCACTATTATGCATGGGAGAACAACACACTTTAGGTCTAACATGAACTCAATTGTTACAATCCAATGCCTAGCTTATAATATTTTCATTGGTCTCCAACTTACTGAATCTAAAAAGGGCATGTTATGATTTATGTATTTAAATGCTCCTCATGATTAGAATGGTCATTTTAAAAATGTATTTTAATACATCTAACGATTAACACACTATATACCTATTAATAAATCTATTTGTTACCTTTAAAAATTAATTAAATAATTATTTTTTAATTAATAATAACACCACAAAATTAAGAAATAATCAATACCCACACTATAATTAAATATCCAATTTTTATTAAAACATCTTATAAAAAAATTCTAAGAATGGATTGATATGAGTTAGAAGTGAACCATAAGATGATTTAATTAAATAACACTTCCATACAATGATTAATTGAATAAAAATATTAAGAGAAAAGGGGCCTCAAAATGTATCTTAGTTCCCAAAACGTAGATTAATCAAAATTATCTATAGTTACCTTTTTTTTTATCGTAGGGGAAAAACCTAAATTTTATTTGTACTATTAGAATAAAAATTACAAAACTTCATTTTCTAACTATGGTTCCCGACAAATAGAAGGAAAGAAGGGGAGGGGAAGCTTTGTCATGCTCTTTTCCTCCATCTTCCAATGCTTCTGTGGATTCCACTAAGTGCTATGTTTATTATTTAAAATTTACATAGTTTATCATGGGTTATGTTAGAAGGTTTAATAATAATAATAATAATAATAATAATAATAATAATAATAATAATAATAATAATAATAATAATAATATCTTTTTTGGGTATATTTTAAATTTTTTTTAAATGTAAATAATTTTTCAAGAGTTATTCATGCTTAATTATTGAAGATATTAATATTTAAAAATATTTTATATATACATATGTGTATGTATATATGTAATTAAATCCAAGTTTAAAATAGTTGTATCATTTATGATCTTAATTTTTTATGACACATTAATATTATTTATAATTTGATTGATTTTTTAGTAATCTATGGTGCTTTAGCACTCTCAAGGGCCATGGTACTTTTAGATCCATGACACTTTTGAATGCCAAGATACCTTTAAGCACCTTAGTATATTTAAGACAATCTTATGTATAAGGTGTAAGGAATAATTTTACAAACCCACTCACACATACATCTATATATACCTATATGTCCACATATTTTATAAAAAATTATTAAAATTCCTATTTTTATATTTATTTATTTTTATTTTAATCAAAATAATTTATTAAAAAGTGATATAAAATTCTTAATTTTTCAAAATGGAAACCCATTATTTCCCTACAATAAAAATTACATTGGTTTCTCTATAAAGAAACTCTCACAAAATTACAAGATTAAGATATTTTATCTCTAATGATTATAAGGTTCTAATGAATCATTTATTCTTTTACTTCATATTTTAAGTTTACAATTTTCTATATAGAGATTATTATGGTTGCAATCTCTCTTTGAGAAAACAGAATAAATAAGTGCTATAGATTTATAGAACATTATTATTTTATTTTTATTTATTTTTAAAAATAAAATGAAGTAAAAATCAATCCTTTTTATTTTTCTCTTAAGGATTATGTAAATCGATAAATAAATAAAATATTCTTTAAAATCTATAAAATAACATTTTTATTGACAACCACTACCTATTTAATAAAATCTATGCAATTGAACTTCATTTCTACATAAATAACACAAGTCACCATTTAAAGCACAACCAAGTATATGTTTTTTTTTTAATTCCAAGTATTTTAATGACAACATCAATAATCATTTAATTTTTAAGCATTATAATCAAACCAAAATTTCATCAAAATATCGTAACATTCTCTTATAAGAAAGTTGGTCTTTTAAAAGAACAAAGAAGACATCTAATATATTCAGAAAAACATTTTTTTCCTGGTGGGAAGAATTTAAATAAACTTTACAATCACAAGAACAAAATAAAGATGTAATTTTTAGAGTTTGTTTATCTTTTCATATAATTAATAACCTGATTTCATCAACCAATTACACTCAGAAATTATGAGTCATATACATAAACATAAACATTAACATGACTATTGTCCAAAAAGGCTTAGGAAAAAAATTATTTTTCATTTCGTAACATAGTTCACTATAAAACTCAACGGTTCTCATTTCGAGGATCCAATTCCTGCTATACAACATAAGAGAATTCAATTTCATTTATAATAATAGGAAATACATTTAATCAATTTTTTTCACTTTAGTATTAAATGTTTAGAAACTGAGCAGAACTCTCAACCAAGATGATGTATATTTTCTTCATTATAGATGCTCTAATCATATGATAGGAAATAAGGACTTATTTGGAAAAGTAAATTCATCTCTATTGGTACCCCTTGCATAGATTAATGAGTATGAGTAGTTTCCTAACCTTTTCTCTTCGTGAAAATTCTATATACCTATCATTGGGCTAGTATTTTACCCAAGCATTTTCTTTAAATTGGGTCATTTTCATACCTCATGGAGGATATTGCTAAACCTACCTTTGTTATTGGTCATGTTAGACTTAGTGTTGGCCAATATTAAGGTGATGGCGTTTTGAAGCCACCTCTATGGGGTGGATGGATTTTCCCATGTTATACTATCTCAAGATCAATAAATATCACTCATAATTTTCTATTTAACCTACTTACTTTTTCATATGTTATCCTATGTAATTAATTCCTCTTATATTATAACCTAAAGGGCCTTAGGGTAAATGAGGCACACATATCCTATGAAATTGACATTAATCACTTAAATAAAGAAAGTCAATAATATTTCCTTATCCTATGAAAACTTGACATATGGGAGGAGCTCAAGGAGCTTAGTCTTGTATTCTATGAAATTACCCTCACAGTAATATAGGGCATGGAACTCATTAATCCTTTAATGCTAGAAGTGTCAACTAAGGTATCAGTCCTTAAACTAACTTTATAACTACTCCCAAGTAAGGGTATCAAGATCTAAACCACTTTTAACATCCTCTTTATCCCATCATACCACTGTGTATCCCCTTAACAAGTGAGTAGTTAGTATGGATATAATGTTCATGGAGTACCTACATGTGCTAAATAATCTAGTAACCTTACTCAACTAGGGCCAGTCTCAACTCCATTGTGTGGATATAATCTTGTGAACTCATGAATGTGATCCTCCTTAGCTCTACCTCCAT
This sequence comes from Torreya grandis, assembly GCA_037957365.1. NCBI lineage: Eukaryota > Viridiplantae > Streptophyta > Pinopsida > Cupressales > Taxaceae > Torreya > Torreya grandis. Next base: position 1,015,205 of record JARHVA010001890.1, read on the forward strand.
GCCTCTCATATTGCATTAGTTATGATCTATAATGATTTATCCTCATAGACCTTAAACGTTTGTGGTAATCTAGATGTGATCAAGAATGATGATGATTAACACTACGAAACCTCAATATACATCATACCTCTTGAGACAACTCTCATCCTTGATATATTATAGAACCCTATTTATGAAAATAATCCTTAGCTCCATATTTATCATGAGAGCTAGCTTAATGATTGAATAACCCTAAACTTTTGATTGTGTTAGAGTGGCACATACACTAACTCCCTCATCTAGCAGTGATAGGGGCTCTTGTAAAACCCAAAATAACTTATTACTAGCCTTTTAAATATTTTTTCCAAATTTGTTTTAGGCCTCTAATAGGTTATGTCATGGTAAAAATCATGGATCCAAATGCTCTAGCTACATCTTTGGTTCCATATCCCTGAACCTTAGGCTACTAAAATCAACCTCTAGAAACTTTAGGGATCTTCATCCTATAGGTCTATCAATTAATTTCTTTGTCCCACAATCCATCCTATAAAAAATACAAAACTTATTAGTAACACATCCCTTTAAATAAACAAAATTAAAATATTTACAATAAAAAAAATTAATACCTAGAACACTTAATTAAATACAAAGACTTAATAAAATAAGTACTTTCTTTTCTAATATAATAATATTAAAAGCTACCTCATTGGAGATATTGTTTACACACTTTAATATAATCTTGATAAATTCCAACTACCAAAATAAATATAATGAGGAAGAAGCCACTATTATGCATGGGAGAACAACACATTTTAGTCTAACATGAACTCAATTGTTACAATCGAATGCCTAGCTTATAGTATTTTCATTGGTCTCTAACTTAATGAATCTCAAAAAGGGCATGTTATGGATTACGTATTTAAATGTTCCTCATGATTAAAATGGTCATTTTAAAAATATATTTTAATACATCTAACAATTAACACACTATATACTTATTAATGAATCTATTCGTTACCTCCATAAATCAATTAAATAATTATTTTTTAATTAATAATAACACGACGTGAGGAGTAATCAATTTTTAATTTTAAACACCACATAATCAAGAAATAATCAATACCCACACTATACCCACATTATAATTAAATATCCAATCTTTATTAAAACATCTTATAAAAAATTTCTAAAAATGGATTTATACCAGTTGGAAGCGAACCATATGATAATTTAATTAAATAACACATCCATACAATGATTAATTGAATAAAAATATTAAGAAAAAAGGGGCCTCAAAATATTTCTTAGTTCCAAAAACATAGATTAATCAAAATATCTATTGTTACCTTTTTTCTAATCGTAAGGGAAAACCCTAAATTTTATTTGTAATATTAGAATAAACTTTACAAAACTTCATTTTCTACCTATCGTTCCCAACACATAGAAGGAAAGAAGTGGAGGGGAAGCTTTGTCATGCTCTTTTCCTCCATCTTCCAATGCTTCTATGGATTCAACTAAGTGCTATGTTTATTATTTAAAATTTACATAGTTTATCATGGGTTATGTTATAAGGTTACATTAATAATTAATAATAATTTTTTTTTGGGTACATTTTTATTTATTTTTTTATAAGTGTAGATAATTTTTCAAGAGTTATTCATGTTTGATTATTCAAAATTTTAATATTTACAAATATTTTAGATATACATAAGTGTGTATGTATATATATAATTAAATCCAAGTTTAAAATAGTTATATCATTTGTGACCTTATTTTTTTATGACACATTAATATCATTTATAATTTAGTTGATTTTTTAATAATTTATGGTGCTTTAGCTCTCTCAAGGGCCATGGTACTTTTAGATTCCATGACACCTTTGAATGCCAAGAAAACTTTAAACATCTTGGTATATTTAAGACAATCTTATGTATAAGGTGTAAGGAATAATTTTACAAATCCACCCACACACACATACATTTATATATACCTAAATGTTTACATATTTTAAAAAAAAACATGAAAATTCCTTATATTTATTATTTTTTAATTTTAACCAAAATAGTTTATTAAAAAGTGATATAAAATTCTTACTTTTTCAAAATGGAAACCCATTATTTCCCTATTAAAGAACTCTCACGAAATTACAAGATTAAGATATTTTATCTCAAATGGTTATAAAGTTCTAGTGAATCATTTATTCTATAGGTTTCTTTTACTTCATATTTTAAGTTTACAATTTTCTATATACTTATAGAGATTATTATGGTTGCAATCTCTCTCTGAAAAAAGAGAATAAATAAGTGCTACAAATTTATAGAATATTATTATTTTTTTTTTATTTTTTTTAAAACATAAAACAAATAAAAAACCAATCCTTTTTATTTTTCTCTTAAACATTTAAAATAAAAAATTCCTTAAAATCTATAAATAACATTTTTATTGACAACCAATACCTATTCAATAAAATCTAGGCAATTGAACTTCATTTCTACATAAATAACACAAGTCACCTTTTAAAGCACAACCACGTATATGAAAATTTCACTTTTTATTCCAAGTATTTTAACAGCAACATGAATAATCATTTAATTTTTAAGCATTATAATCAAACCAAAATTTCCTCAAAATATCGTAACATTCTCTTATAAAAAAGTTGGTCTTTTAAAAGAATAAAGAAGACATCTAAAATATTCTGAAAACCGTTTTCTTCCTGGCGCGAAGAATTTAAATAAACTTTACAATCACAAGAACGAAATAAAGATGTAACTTTTAAAGTTTGTTTATCTTTTCATATAATTAAGAACCTGATTTCATCAACCAATTACACTCAGAAATTACGAGTCATATACATAAACTTAAACATTAACATGACTATTGTCCAAAAAGGCTTAGGAAAAAAATTATTTTTCATTTCGTAACATAGTTCACTATAAAATTCAACGGTTCTCATTTCGAGGATCCAATTCCTAATAAATAGCATAAGAGAATTCAATTTCATTTATAATAATCGGAAATACATTTAATCAATTTCTTTCACTTTAGTATTAAAAGTTTAGAAACTGAGCAGAACTCTCAACCATATGATGTCATCAGACATTTATTATTTTTATCAAACCTTAAATTTAAAGAGACAATGAAAAAAATAGTTATAAAATAACTATAATATCTATGAAGGTATACGTTGGATATTTAATAGGCCAAAAAAATCACAATTTTGACAAGCACAGGCTCAATATACTCTTGTTGAAATGGGAAGGAGGAGGCAAGTAGTAACATCAAGATTAATTCGGCATTTGTAAAATAGTCATCAACAAGATGACAAGAAAAGGTAGTAAACAAGCGGTCATAATATTCCAAATTTATCTTTCAAATTTGTTATTTTTATAATAATGTCCTCAATCAATTATATAAGAAGAAAATCCAAAAAGTAATTTATAAGGCCCAAAGCTTCTCTTTCAATCAAATTGGAAAAAAAAGAAGTTATAAAGTAGCCTTTAAGACCCCAAGCTTCTCTTCTAAGCTTAACATTTTCTTTTTTATTTCTCTCTCTCTCTATATAAATATAATCTAAAAAGATTCTCATACAAGAATAAATATTTTATAATATTTTGAAGAGGAACCAAGTACTTACCTCCACTTCTTAAAAATCATAATTTTTATTTTTCATTTTTTCTCTTCCTCAAGCTTTTACAATTTCTGCTCTTGAAAACCCCAAAATTCTGATAAGTCTAAAATAATGGACAATTCTAAATTTCTCACACAAGAATAAACATTTTATAATACATTCACTAATGACCAAGTATTTACCTCTACTCTGAAAATTCCAAATTATTTTTTTTGATTTTTTCCCTTCCTCAAGGTTCTACGATTTCTGCTACTGAATCTTCAAAATTCTGCGAAGTCTAAAATAATGGACAATTCTGCAGAATTCTTAAGGGAAAGGAAGGTTGTTTTATTTTACATCCTATCAAGAGGGACAGGTGTTCATGTTTAGGCTACAGTTCCACCTCTCCTTAGTGTTCAAGTTTAGGTTACAGTTCCACCTCTTCCTAAGAATTTTATAGAGAATTTGATTTATTTATTTGTTCATTTAAAATTATCTCGCAGGGTCCTAATGTCAAACGCACCTTCCCTTATACCTTTTTCTTATAGATGGAAAAAGAACATTTGTTGTTGACTATATTGAACTGCATTTTTTTTTTAATAAATCCAAGAATTTATTCATAGAAAGTCTAAAATTTTAAATTCCAAAAGATTATCTATTTTTGAATGGTTAATCTTACATTGTTTATGAATAATATCTCCAAGGTACTGTTGTTTATTTTACTTAATTATATTTGCCTATGTTTTAACAAAAATTGGAAGGCCTAAATAAGAACCTACAACTTTCTCAGCTATAAACAAGCTTAATGAGATATAGAACATTGTTATTTTTAACTCACAAAAAAAGTTTCAAATATTTGGGAATTAAAGTATGCATATTCTTATTTCTATCCTCAAAATATTAAGTAGTTATTTGTGTGCACGTGTATGTACATACATATTATTGATAACATTTTTTTATTTATAAGATTTTTTTATCTAGATATTAACTTTGAAATGTATTTATATATATATATAAAATAATTTATTTATTTTAGTGATTTAATATTAACATTGAAGTTCATTTTATTATAGTGATGAAGGTTTGAATCCAATAAATGGTTTTAGGAAGTATTCAGTTTTTCTGATAGGGTGGTTGTTGTTTTTGTTTTGTTTCTTTTCTTTTCTTTTTTCTTTTTAATTTATTGAAAGAATACAATTTACAAGGAAAAAAAAAAATTCAAAGAGGACTGTAAAACAGTATATAACAATTATAATAACACAGCAAGCTGTAAAGAAACAGCAGATACACTATCGTTGTCATAAACCCAATTAAAAATCATCATGCTGTGACAGAACATCCACTAAACAAGTGTCGGTGCATTACCAGAAAGGCAAAAGAACAGACCAAGCATTAAACCAGCTGTCCAACAAGCTGTTACCGACCCATCAAAACACCTAAGTCTGATGGAAAACATAGTCCTTCAAGCCCAGCAAACCCAGGGATGCCCACAGCCAATCTGTTACGTCTTGTCCTTTTGCAAATTTGGCATTTGAATATGATATGTTGAAGTTGACTGCCTATTTGCTTATCTTTCTTTACCACTTTCTGTAACTGTGAAAATAAGTAATTGATTCTCAGAAAGACTCGGAGTAAAACCTTACAGTGCTGCCTCCCTGAAGATATATTGTTGGAAAAAATTGCCTTACACCTCCTCTTCCATATATGCACGAGGATAACTTATCTAGTAAAATTAGCAATAACATTACAAGCACCCAAGCTCAGCATAGCCTCTTTCCAGTTCAAATGATGTTCAAAAATAGAAGATAAACAATTAAAACTAATTTTCCATTAATTTTGAGCAAAAGAATATTCCCAAAGATATGTTCATACTTCCCTGAGACTGACAAAATGAACATTTAAGTGTTTGAAACCTGAAATATTTAAAAATATTCCTGATAACTATGTAATAAATTCATAATAACCACATAATGAGAGAAAAGTAATGGAGTATGTATATGTTTTATACCTCGCGTTTTATTGATTTTTAATAAATTCATAATAGCCACGTAATGAGAGAAAAGTTGTATGTAAATTTATGATATACACGTTAATTAATTGGAAAGTACATGATTTATTAGTATATTTGTATTCTCTTTCCATATATATCAATACATATTTACTTTTTTTTTCCAGGGAAGCGCACAAGCAGAAGGAATACATATCTACTCGACTAAACTTGTATATTTAAATGAAAACGGTAATTTCTTCTATCTAATCTAAACAAGTTGCATGGTATATTCCGGTTTGTACGTCGGAGAAGACTGATTAATTTTTTGGTTTCTTGGTTTGCGTAGGCTACGGTTGAATTTATTGTTTTCTGGGTCTGGGCTCTCCTATGGAGTGAATAGACATAACCATATCCTTTTTTTAATATTCCTCTTTCAAAACCATATCTTCTTTCATCGAGATTACATGCATAATTGAATATATATGAATATGATATACATAGTTATTTTCAATAAATTTATGTAACTTAGACAAACGAGTACACCAACATAGGCATTCCTTTCTTTCCAATTCATTCTTTTAGGAGCTAAAAAATAGGAAATGTACAACTGCATTAGTATTTTGATTTTTAAAAAATATATTTTGCATATAATGCACAATAATGATAGAGGGATTGTTTTTGTTGTTGTTGTTATTGTTGTATCTCCTCAAGCAACACACTTTTAGTAACAATGGTTTAAGAAACACATTTATTTTCCTTACCATATTAGTTTATTTATTTTAACTTATTTATAAATAAAATCCTTTTTTTTATGTGTGCATTTAAAATGAATCTCAAACAGTAAGATGTACACATTTTATTTCTATGAAAAAATGGATTAATTGATACACATAATGCACAGATAATTATTTTAAAAAAATTTATCAAAAAAATTTAGATATTAAATTTTTAGTTGTGTATGTGTGTGTAAATATAAACTATTGAAATATAAAATATTTAAATTGATAAACTTCTAATTGAAACATATAAATAATAATAGTACATATTCAATATAAATAAATTCCATAAAATACACAACACTAAAAATCAGTAGTAAACATTAAATGTAAGTAAATTTAGTATGATCCACAACAATGAAAATAATTAATATCCATAAATTCTGTTGTTAAGAAAAATACATAATAATTTCAATCCTTTTGAATACTTGTTTTATATAATGATTAATTATTGTAACTTGTCATATTAAAAAATTAACGACTTTTTTTATTTAAGGAAACCCCAATAATACAATATATAAAAATTTAACACATGAACCAAAAATATTTCTTTGAATAGTCGCATAAAAACCAAAAACTGCAGCTCTTCCCTTACGATGTTTACTTTCATAATCAATAATCATAATAATCAGCAATAAACTACTTAATTCAAATTTTTTTTCCCCTTTTTTTAAAAATAAATATTCTTTTAACGTGGCATAGTTTTTACAATCTTCTTATCTTAATAATATCTTAAAAGGTCTTTTACAATAATTGTAATTTCAAAATATTGAACAAAATCACCTTTCATAATAACTGACCTTTTACAATAATTTTAATTTCGAAATATTGAACAAAATCACCTTTCATAATGACTTAAGAAATAAGGAGATAAATTCACCTCCCATCAAAATGATGTCATTAGATATTAATGACACCTGTAAACTTCCAACTCCATTAAATTACAGCCTAAAATATTGAGGAACAAGGTACGAAAGGAAAGTATGAGGAATAATAAGAAGTACAACGTTTATCAGGGTGCCCATCGAGTTAAATGAAAAAAATGTCGAGAAATGGAAACAAAAATATCTCTAGCAAGGTTCCCATCTATTTGAAGAACTGAACTACCCTCATTGAGACTCAAGCTTTTCTTCATCATTCATGTATTCTCCAAATAGAAATTAGTAAGCCATTGTCTTTTCCATACAACTTACACATGTTTGTAAATAATGGAATAGTATTAAAAACTTAAAATTTCCTTCTAAATTTAAATTTCCTTATTTAGTTGTTCCTTCCCTATACTTTTTGCAAGTCTACTCCAAGCTTGAGCTAGAATACTATTGCACTCAGAATGTGGAGAAATGTCTACAAATTTACAAATAAAACTGAAGAAAATTGTTGTCTTTTTAATCTTGTCTAAGACATACATGTGTCCCCATCAAGGTTTCTGCTCTTCATCTCCATAAGACCTCCTAGAAAAGACAATTCGATGATTTTTTTTTTGCTTTAGGAGATCCAAAACTTTCAACCATTAAGGCCCTTGCTTTTTTTTCCCAATGAGGGACATGAAGGGTTGCTTCATTATGTTTTAAAATTTGGATTGTCCAAAATTTTGAAAATTAAGACATATGATGGAGTTCCTTTAAGGTTAAGATGCCTATACATTAGTCATGATGATGTTTTCTCTATATTTGGATACAATGGTGAAAATCTTGAGGTTGAATACATCAATAATAATATTTTCAAACCCAAAACACATTGAGGTAAATGTATGTACAAGTAATTTATAACACACAAATAAGATGACACACATGGAATGAAAGACACTTGGATAAAAATAGCACATATAAAAAATTTAGTGCAGTTTCAGTTTTGTCAATGGTCATCTATTTTTTCCTTCTCTATTTTCTTCCTCAAACACCTATCATATGCATACTCATTTCACTCATTGTATCCATCAAAATGTTCACACAAACTAATAATAATGGAAAAAATATAAGACCATGTCTCAAGGAAATGTCATGAAGTGTGCATGGACCCTGTCATGGATGCATGAATCATATCCTCATTTATTCTTATGCCCATGGAAACAAAAAACTACACATCCAACCCGTGATCATACCCAACATGGTAACATATGTAAGACATAGTTTCATACATGATTATTAGCTAATATCTAATCATACTAAAATGTGAATATCTATTCATGGAATTATAAAAAACCAATTTAAAAAAATCCTAAACAAATAATCAATAAAAAACCATTTCATTTCTATACAATAAATCCATCTAATCACATATTTGTATAAATCTATATAGATTTAAAGAGTCAATTGAAAAATCATAATAATAATCCTCGTCTCATGCTAATGTATGAAATCATACTCATCTTGGCATAAGGGAAAGGTAATTTATAAATCATCTCCATGTGCATTACATAAATCAAATAACAAGCTATGACGAGTTTCAATGTAACCAATATCAACAATACAATGATCATATATCTAGAAAAAAAAGTTTTAAAAAATTGAGGCTAAAGTTGGCATGACATCCTACGCCCCTTATAAAGACATCCTCATGATATATGTCACATAAAGAGATGTGGGTATTGGACCTAAAGTGGTTTTGTTTCTTATAATGTGGTAGATTACTCATCATATTTTTCCCATTGGACCATAACCTATTCTAGGTCTCAAACCCAAAGGTCCATCCTTAGATGTTCCAACATCTTGACATGATTAAAATTAACCTATCCATACTCTACCACCTACAAGGTCGACTAGTCAAAAACATGCGATATATCTAGAATATATTTCCATAGAAATGAAACATGGAAATATCATGAACCAACGATAGACTAGGTGGCACAGCAAGTCAATAAGATAAAAGATCAACCCTCTCTAGAATATTTAAGGGTACCAAAAAATGTAGATGAAGATTAGATATTATTTCCATAAGGGATAGGCATCATGATAAATTGCACATAGAGAAAAACCACATCATTAATAGATAAATTATTATCTAACCTCTTAGCATTAGCATACCTCTTCTGATCTTCTTGCACTCTTCAAAGAACTCATAGATGAAAAACTACATATCTCTCTATATCATGCACTAATGAAGGGCTAATATAAATATGATCCTCTAAGTAGTCATAACTCAAGGGAGCCATTTATGTCTTGTTGTAAAAATTCTAAAAAAGTGTCATGTTGATGGATTTGTGGTAATTTATATTAAAGTATATTTCCACCAAGTGGAGTTAGTCCTCTCAATGAGACATTTGATCCATAAGATACATGCAAAATATATCCCCTAGTATGTATTTATGCCCAAAATTTAGGATATAGTTCAATGCTCTCTATAAATTGATCTAAAACTATATGGTATATATAATATCTCTATCAATGTTGATCATCTAGGGTATACTGGGAAATCTAAATATGTCATCTAGAAAGATGTTAGCCGCTACCATCGAATAATAGGTGGTTTTGTTCAACATGTCAATAATCACCATGATGGTGTCATGATGATAAGTTGACATGGGGATACCATGAATACATTACAAACAAATGGTGTTCTAATTTAACTCTAGGATCTCATGAGGGTAAGGGAGCCTTTCCTAAGGCTAATGCTCTGCCTTGATATGTTGGCATTCAAGGCATCTAGAAACAAAATATGTTGCCTCTACATATGCTAGCCAAAAATATAATTAATAAAGCCCAACCTCAAATTTCTTCATGCTTAGAGGAATTGAATAAGGGGATGATTATGATTCTAATAATATATAATGTCATAACTCACTAAAATATTCTACATACATGTGTCTTTTATGATGTAGGAGACCATCAGAGTCAAGGAACTATCGAAAAATAATTCCCAAAAGGGCCTTCTAAGAGTCCATCTATCTTCTCATCTCCTATCATATTTTTTGCTGAGAGAGTATATCTAGATTAAAATCCATTAAATCAGTTTTGGCCCTCATAGTTTCTAGATGATGTCACTTGATACTAGTTCATACATGATAATGTTCTACTTTCCCTTATACTCTGTATCAAAATGTTTTTCACATACCAAATATATCTAATATATTTTTAAATCATTGAGATACATATTGGAGAAAATATGTAATAGGATCAAGTTATTGGTCCTAAAATAGATTTGACCCATAAAAAAATTAGATCCAACACACAAGTGCATGCATCATCACTATAAAATCTATGTTTTGGGTTGGGTATTTGATACCATATTATTTGATCTTCCATGAATCATATGCCATCAACCAACCTACTCATGTAAAAAAAAATCCTATGCCTTACTTAGAGGTTTCAATAAAAACCAAAATGCCTTATGTAAGTTCATGAACTACTAAGATAGGTTCACTCATGAGGCACTCTTTCAATGTCTAAATGTATTTATGACACTTTTATATACATAAGTAATTATTCCTTTTCCTTTTAAGGGAAGTGATTGGATGATCTATTCATGGAAAATCCTATATGAACTTCTTATATTAACCCACTAATCTCATAAAATTACACAACACTGTGATAGATCATGTCACTGACCACTTTATAATAGTCTAGATCTTTGAGATATCTATTGATATTCTATCATTTTAAATAACATGGTATACATAATATATATCCTTATGAAAGAAGGCACATAGTGCCAAACAATGATAGAGTTTATGTTCATGGAGACACTCAAGAACTATCCTCAAGTGCTCTTCATGTTCCTTAACTATATGGGAGTAAATTACAAGATCATCCAAAAAAGTTAGAATACTTGTCTTGATAATGGGAAAACATGCCATTCATGATGATTGTTGTGCCCTAACACACACACACTATAACACACACACACACATACACACACACACACACACACACACACACACACACACACACACACACACACACACACACACACACACACACACACACACACACACACACACACACACACACACACACACACACACACACACACACACACACACACACACACACACACACACACACACACACACCCATTATAATGTTTTAAAATAGGGTCCCAATATTAATTTAAAATCCTTTTTCACTCTTTGAAAGTAGAATTCTACAATACAGAAGTTTGAAATGCGTGACTTTACATAATTTATCTATTGTTTGAAAAATTTGCTTAACTATCTTGATTTATGGTTATATGCTTGACATAATCTGTAGGTTTCATCTCATTGTTTATAAGGTTTTTTGAAAGGTAAAAGGAATCAATGCTTTTTTTTAAGCCATACTATATGTTTTAATCTTCACCTTCGGTTTTCTTTATGTACTTTTGTACATGGTTTTGTTTATGATTTATATGGCTAAAAAATTTGATGTGTTATGTTGTTTATTAGGTTCTTTGCCTTTGTCACATTATGGGGTTCATTCTTTCCACACATCATCATTCCAGTCATCTAGTGTCCCAAACTAAAAGATACAAGCAATCCCAACCTCATTGAGCTAATGCCAGTAGATATTTTTATATGGGAAATTATAGGCAAGTAGATATATAAGATCCATCCATGTGTCACCATCATGGAATTTATATGGTAAGATCAACATAACCTTTTGTATAGGTGATGTCAAGCAAACAAATCACCAAGTTCCATCCACATCTCACCATCTTACTAACTTAGAGGTGTTGTCATAATGGACTTTTATACAGATACTTTCAGGAAAGAAGATCATCAAGATATATCCACATGTCATCATCCTACTAACTTGTAGCTTGAAGAGAAAAATATAATAGATCACACCTCAACCATCAGTGTAATAGTGACATGCATCCACTTGTCATATTAAGATGACCAAGCATATGGGAACATGAAAAAGAAGCCACATGGAATTAAAAAAGTTGAAGAAGTCAATTTTATGAATTTAAAATTATAATATTAGGTGAAAAAACTAAATTGAGGCCATTACATATATTAATTCACTTGACGTAATGAATTATTACATTCAATTCTTAGGGTCAATGCAACTAAAACAATATATTTCAAATTTTCAAATAAAATTTAATAACATTACTTTAAAAACATTTGAAGTGCATACTATGAATATAGAGATCCCTTATGATAAATAAATTTCAAAAGTTTCGCAAATCAAAGGATTTTCAAACTAGAGATTCAATGGTAGTCGTAAATCATAGTCTAGTTCATTCTACATACTCTATTACAAAGTCTACTAAACATATAGAAACATCATTTGACTCGACATCATTAAACCATAATTTTAAGCATTATTATACCCTTTGAGATGTGGTTGAGGTAGACCAACCCTATAGAGTTGAGGACCAATTGTCTATCTTCACATAGAGGTATATGGATGACCTACTAGCAATAAAAGTGGTTGGTATCCATAGCATGGCAGCCAAACCTGAGGTAATTTCATACATAGACCTATTGTTTGATTTATTTGTAAATGACATTATTTTTGAATACTTCACTTTAAGCTATGTAAAATTCTACGTGCATATATCATTGGCAATATCTTTGATAAGTACTACAAACTTTTGTTGTCTAAGATGACATACAGGCAAGATATTGTGAACTCATGGTTTGTCAATAACAATATCAGTAGAAATTTGTAAGAATGGGATGGTAACCCAAAAATTTTATTAGTCAAGGACCCGACCTCTACCATTGCTATAATTGTATTTAGTCCAGGGGTAAAAAATTAATATCACCCTTTTGAATATAATATATGGTTTTTTGATAATTACCTACATTAATGAGGTGTGGTTCCCTTTTCTAGACATAATTATGACATCTAACAAAGTCATATCTATTAGATAGATCATCAAATCCAACTTAATTAGGAAAATAAATAATCCTAGAAGTTTACCAAATGTCAAATTCCATATGATGTCATGCGTAGAGAATATTATAATTATGATGATCCATTCACCATTTTAGGAACCCTAGAAACCATCAAAAGATTATCCTCATAACAAGATATGAAATGAATTCAAAAATATCCATGTGCATAGGTTTAGGAATAACATGAAGAGGTTAACTAAAATATTATACCGTAAGGTTTATTACGAAATTTAGGGAAATAAATTCCTATATTGTTGGATCAAATAAATAAGTTTATTTAAAAAATTGATCATTACTAGTTATACCCTAATGCATAGTAATTAGGATAAAAAGTACTAGATCACATCTTTTATACATGCCAAGATTGTGCCTATATGGTTGTTCAGTAAGAAATTATTTTTCCATTAGTAGATAGTGTGGACACTAAATTAAGGAACACAAAGGAGGTAGTCTTCAATCCCACCGCTCTTAGTATTTGTAGAATGCAATATTTAAGGAAGGAACATGTTATGGGTTTAAATGAGTACCCTAAAGACACTAGGACCTTATAGCAAATATGAAATCATACCTCAATAAATATTAAATAAAAATCATAGTCAACTATGGGCACTAGGCTTATGACTATGACAACATATTCAAGAATGTTAAAGATGATTCTAAAGTAGCCATAAATATGTATAGGGCCAAATGTCTATGATTGTGGTGAAAATGATATAGTATGATCCTACCATTAATAGAGAGGATGCTAAGAGGATTGATAAGTAAGAATGGGTTTCCCAACTTATCCATGGAGCTCTTCCTCCATAAAAACTACAAACACAAGAACAATATGTTCCATATAGCATAGTTTATGGTGAAGAGAACTTGGAGAGTCCTCCAACATTCCCTTCACACATAGTTACTGATACCTCTCCATAACACATTGTTAACTAGATTCACTAGTATATTTTATATGTTACCTTTTATCAACTACCCATTTCACAAAAAAACAACTCATCCTTTGTTCTTATCTCAACTACATATTAATCTTTCTTAACTATAACCACAAACAACATAATATCATCCTAATAAATGTATATATTCACCATACATCTTTCTTCTAGTAGTAACTACCCTTACTAGTCTATCACCATTTTCCACCACCATATTCCCTCCATATCTCATTGCACTTTTAATTGGGCTAGCCTCTAATACTACCAAAATAATACTTACATATGTGAGAAAACCAAAGAACCCAACTATTTATCCTTAAAAGGTTGAAGTAAATGAATAACTAGTAGAATTCCCTAAAGATATGGAGGATAAAATAAGGGTCACACAACTATAAAACCTCATCAAAACATATGATACTAGAGATGAAGAGATAATAATGTCTAATAAAGAGGAATCGATCTATGAGACTAAAACTAAAGGTTCATGGTCAATTCGTAACATAATAGAATTAGACCTAGAGGATAAATGGTTGTCTAAGGAGAGTAACTAGTCAAGAGTAACATAATTGATTGAAGGATCTAAAGAGGTTAAGTAAAGGGATGATATCTCAGTATCCCTTGAATTACTGTCAGATAGGGAGGGAGATTGAATAGGAGAGGTAGAGTCATAATTTGAACCTATAATGTAGAGGCTATATCTAACTACGTCTCTAAGTGTTCCACCTTAGGTCATAATAATGTCAACTATAGCATCCAGTACTCCATCTATTCCTATTTTGGTTATAAGGTATCTAAGCCCACATTCGATGGTAACTTCATCAATTTATGAGATAATAATAGGTATAACACATTATTTACATTATTTTACTCAAATAACCTAGCCCTAGGATATTGTTACATTACTGATTTTGCCCACTATAGCCTAGTCTACATCCACTAATCATATGGCCTTTACTACTATGCATTTTGGGGTAGAATAGACTTCTATTACTAGCTATTTTCCAAATCTATTAGGCACCCTAATGAACTATACATATTTTTGTATGACTAGTCCTCAGTCCCTTGAGACAAGAAAATGGGTACATTTTTAAAACCTAGTGTCTAACTCTATTTTTGATGCATAAATCACCCCTCCTATGCCATATACAGAAATAGAAACACCTATTTCCAAGCCAAACATACTAAAATACTTATAATTCTGGTGGAAAAGGTAGAGGGGAATGCTAAATATATCATAGATACACTAGTCTAGAAGAAGGTTACTAGTTGGAGTAAGGACATTCCTCTTTTTCCTATAATAGGGACATTCTTACCAAAGGATATGCTACCTTCAATACCTTTCCCTTCAACTACTCAAGGAGATGAACCAGCTCATCAAACATCACTTGTAGGGTAAATAGAATAAATAGAGAAATAAGTTGATCTAAATTTTATAGCATGGATCAGGCAACTACAATAGTAAGGATAAACTAGAAGACATGATGTGGCAATAACTGAGCATCCTAATGTTAAATTATATTTCAATAGATAAAAAAATGTTTTAATAAAATTCAAGATGAAAATTGTGACGGGCTAAGGCCAATAGATAATGTTCAAGCAGAGATAAGATATTTTCTCTCTAACTAAGAGAAATAAAGTTAATCATTTAGATGAAGATAGGATTATAGAAGATCCTTATAATTTTATGGATGCAACAAGAGGGCTAATCAAGGAAATTTTTAGAAGTTTTGGTCAGGTTGTGTAGAAGAAACTAGAGGTGAGCATCTTCTAGGCCCCTAAAGTGATAGTGCATAATTTATAGAGAATAGATAGGAAGTTATTTGATACCATTAGTTCAATAAGGTTTGTAAGGGCCACCTCCCAACCCAAATGGGGAGACATTCTTCAACTATTCAATAAAATAAAATATATTGATGGAAAATTGAATTTCATAAGCTAAGCAACAAGAAATAAGGCTTATGCCTACTTTAATTTAATGATATCATCTGATGTTACTTGGTCATAAAAATTTATTATTGCAAAAAGGGATAATGTACATGAATGAAATCAAGATATGCGGACTTTGGTTCAAAAAATTTTAGACCTAGAGAGGGAATTATCTCTATCTTTACTTACTTTAGAGTCACTCATGTAAGCACTCGATAGGGGCAATTGGTACCAAATACCTTTTTTAATAATCTTCTACTAGAAATATTAGATAGATTTAGAGCAGAGATCAAGGGGACTATTTATATAAATAATGATGATGTAATGCAATTGATCAATTTTTTAAGAGACAAAATTATAGGAAATAAGTCACTGCATGTTGAGGTTAAAGTTGCATTCAGTATCCATAAAAAATTGATGGATAAGCTTCCTCAACTATTCAAAATATCTTTATTTAATTTTGAGACTATTGATATCAAATTCCAGGGTAGTAATGGTTTTTACCATCACACAAAAGCAACTAAACAAACAAATATGGTAGTAGGGCTCATGCTAACCCTACTTTAGAATACCCATATTCCCAAGTACACATTAGTTCATACTTAGATTGGAAGAAATTATGCCCCACTTTTTAGAGATACATTAGGTTAATATGTAGTTCAAATGCCACTCCTAGTTGTAGCACAAGGGTCAACTATAGTACCATTAAATACTATGTCTTCTTTGAGCTCACTTCCATTTCTAATGCCTATCTCACTTTTAACTCTAGTTACAACTCTAGTTCCATCCACTTCAACTTATACATATGCCTTATCATAGAGAAAATTCCTCTAACAGTAGCACCATCTAATTATAAATGCATACTTCTATGGTCTAGTTAAATTGGAATTGATAATTTCAAATTTATTTGACATGTATATATTATATTTTCAGATGAAAAAATATATTCTAAGTGATCAATATTGTACATGGATGTTTTTCATGATCTTATCATACAATGTTATTTTTCTACTTGTATTTTTAGAGATCAGTTGAGAGATGATGCATATTCCATCACAAGATTATTTATACTTATATCATCGTATTTCACATGGGGGAAAATTTTAGATATTAATGTTCAAATATTAATTCTTCTATAGGTTTTGGATTTTGTAATAAGTTCCATAATCATAGTTCATTTGTATTTGAATATGTATGAGTTATCTTTTATTTACAGTTATTCATATTAATCTATATCTAATCTAAATATCTTGTGGATATAAATCATAATCCCCCTTATCGATGTGCTATTAAAATCTAACATACACAACAACCTTTGATTTCATTTATTCAAGTATGTTATATTATTTTTCCATTTTAATCCTATCTTATTTTATTGATAGCATGATACAACATCTTGTAGTAGACATTGGTCTTCTAATTTCTTGTCCAACCTAAATTTAAGGTTTGGTCTTGAAAGGTTTCATATGTTGTGGTCCACAAGCCTTCTTTCCTAACCTACCTTTCCCTTCTTTTGAGGTTATTTTGAAGTCCTAACCACCTTAGGTTAGAACCATCATCAATTCATCCATATCATGTATATCTAGGTTTACCCATGTTAAATTTACCCATTGTAAACATTCTACCTCATTCACTACTATTCCACCAACAAGTTGTTTATAAAACCCATAACCCATAACTCATGCCTTAGAGTTAATAAATTTTAACTGATCCTAAAATATTAGAGGATACCTAATATATTTTATGTGGTGGACATAAAACCCACATCAATAGATAATAATATTAAAACTTTCCCTAGAAAGAGGGCCTGAACGTTTACCTCTATTCTCTTTAAAAAAGAATCACTTGAGTTACACTAAAAGCATCAAAAAGATTAACAATGTCAACCTCAAACACTAACTTAATGTTCCCACCTTTGGAAATATATATAAATGTTAAGTATGATAAAGGAGATAGGATAGAATCTCGGGCTTAGTAATTCTCACTAGGCAAACAACCCCATCTTCTATTACTCCCTATGGCTCAACTAATAGTTCCATTTCAACCTCCAACCTAGTTTATTGGCTCTACTATAAATGTTATAATATTTTTCCACAACTTACCTAAACATTTCATGAAATATATGCCTTCCTTTCCTCCCTTGTGAGGAAGGATTTCCAAAGAACACATTAAGGCCTTCAAAACTACCTTTGGAATGTTGAATGTAACCCATGAAGATGTGTCATATAGACTATTTACATTCACATTGTAATATGTGTCCTATGGTTTTTTCAAAATGTCCTATAATATTTCATAACCTTTTAGTAAGAGTGTCAAAACAACTTTTTTGCATAATTTGTCAAGGTCACCAGTGCAAGTGTTATTTATCAACCTTTGTAAGCATGACAAGAGAGCTAAACAAGCCAACAAAATCCCTCAATGATATATTTTAGAAGATGTATGAGGCATTTTCCCTAGATATGTACAAGAATGATTTAGACACTATGGCTATTATATTTATATATAGAGTTATTTGTTTTCATACATTACATTTAGCTTATAGTGAATCTATAAATGTAGGAAAAAAACTGAACCATTCCTATTGGCCACACTCACTCTTGGTCCTATTTTTATATCCTTTAATATAATTCCAAATGTAAACCAAAACACTATGGCCCAAAACCAAAACATGTTTTATAATTAGTTTCCTTTAACCTTGGCTTTACCTAATCAAGATCTCATGTTCTTGAGTAATCCTGCACCCAACCAACAAGGCATAAATAAATAGTTGATACTAGCCAATACTATTATATCATAGGTAACTACTTTTGATTCCATAAAAAAATAATGAGAATAATCCTAAGGATTGTATGAAAATTGAGTAATGATTTTTTTTAGCATGTAAAAACATATAGGTAATGCTAGATGATAACATAATAATTAGATATGTAGATTCCATATATACAATAGACCTTTAAATATGTCTATAAGTAATCAAGAACATCAAGTGTCATCCAAAATGATGCTAATGATCAATATTATTGAAATAACCCTTTGTGTAGGGTTTAGAACACCATGTAATATGGTGAGATTGACAACATTGAGTTCTACATAACCTTCAAGATATTTTAGAAGAAGATAGATATGCAAAAATACTCTTCACATCAAACAATAGAATCTTCCTCTATTGATCCTAGACACTCCATTAAAAAATGGTATTTGAAGCTATGATCTCCCATTTCCATAAGGGGATGATAATGAAGCAGTGGATAATACATATGAGATTCATGCATTCTAGTAGTTCTAGAGGAAAAACTATAATATAAAGAGAAAGAAACCAATTACCAATTCAATAACTCCTAATAATAATGCTATTAATTCTATAGATTCTCAGGCCAACAACAACCCACCTCCCCTAGGAGATATGAGTAATTATAGAGCATAAAACCACAAATTAGTATGGGTAAACCATTGGTAAATACATAAAGAATATTTAATGTCAATATCACCCTACATGAACTGGCTCAGATCATCTAATAAAGATAATTATTTATAAAATCCCTAGCTAAGAGGTATTTTACATCATATAAATCTAAATTTGTACATGTGAATGTGATAGTATTTGAAGATAACTTGATGTACCACTCTTTCTTCTAACTATATAAATGATAGGAAAGAACATGCACAACTACTTGGTTAACTCAACACCTTAACCAATGTGATGCCAATAGACATGTGAAAAAAATTAGGATTGAATCCCAATAAGTCAAAGAGAGTGGTCTTATAATTAAATAATTCTTGAGTGTCATGTGTTAGAGAATTAATGAATGTGTGTGTTTAGTTAAAATTTGAGCCATGTGTGTAATAGACCATAAAAGTATTGGTGTTTGACATTCCAAAATCCTACAAGCTATTATTGATATATGATTGGTCAAAGACATTTAATGGATACATGACCATTGACTTATTTCACATGCGGTTGCCCTAGAAGGAGGTAACCAACTAGATCTGAGTGGATCAAGAACCTAAGATGAAGCATATGATCATGGAGTATAGTACAATTAATGAAAAGGTAGACTTTATATATTCAAACTTAGGCATATACATGTTTACAATTATACAAAAACATGTATTTCATCGACAAAAATTTGAAAATCCATCTCAGTGGTGGACTCTTCATTTTGATGGATCCAAATTAAAAAATAATTCTAATATCTATGTATACCTCACATATCTAGATGGAAATATGTACCTTTATACTTAAAATTTGTAGTATCCCTACACTAAAAATAGAGTATAATATAAATAAATGATCTTTATCTTGTAGTTTGCATCAAGAAAATGATAAACTATTATAGGTATTTGGTTACTCTAATTTTGTAGTTAATAAGATCAATAATTTGTATGACTGTAATCTTAATTACCTATAGAAGTACAAACATAGATGTTGGCACTTGATTGAGTCCTTCAAAATATTTAACATCAAATCCATTTGAAGATAGCATAACTAGATAATCGATTCACTAGTAGCTTCAGTTGTTGATATAGAACCACTCTATGAGTTAAAAATACAAAAGTTCTTAGTGGATTTGGTCCATTTCCCCTCCATCCCAGATAACACATGGATAAATTTAAGGTTTTATAGGATGGCCAAAATATAGTTTAAATCATGAACATATCTAGAACATTTGAAAATTTGATAATAGATGCAAAGGATGTCTAACTCATGCATGGTGAGGACCTAAAGGAAGATGGTTTTTTGAAATTAAAAGAGAACCGTATTCCTCTAGGAATGGTATTTATATAACGAGCTTATGTTTTGGACCCCAAAGCTTAGAAGCAAAAACCACTAAGAGCAACTAAATCAGATTTTGTTGAATAAAATTTTAGAACTAACCAACACCCTTAGTAGGTAAATTTAGGCCTAAGTTGTACTCAAATTGAGAAATAAAAGTTGAGAGACCTACTAGTAGAATACAAAGATGTGATAGCCTAGATGTATGAAGACCTAAAACTATTTGGATCAAGAGTAAGTATTCACACTATCCTATTAAAACTAGATCATACACCTTTTAGGTAGAGATAAAGGCCAATAAATCTAGTTCTAAAACCTCTTAATTCAACAAAAGTATATAAACTATTATAGATTGGAATAATTACCCCAATTGGTAACTCTACTTGGATAGCTAATATTTACTACTAAGGAGAAAAAATCAAATAAATTAGACTTTGTGTAGATTTTAGGAACCTAAATAGATCATCATAGAAAGATAATTACCCCTTGCCCTCACTAGATGAGGTACTTTGAATGATAAGTGGATTAGAAATGATTTTCTTCTTGGATAGATTCCGCAGCTACAATCAGGTACTCGTAAAGACAGAGGATCAAATGAAGATTGTATTCACAACAAAATGGGAAGTTTTTACATACTCGATGTCATTTGGCCTAATTAATGAAATATTATTCTTTCAAATATCCATGAACTTCACTATTCAAGGGTTGTTAGGAAAGTGAATCATCATATACATGTATTATCTCACTATGTTCTCTATCTTTAGAGTTATTGAAGGGAATCTAGTATTCCATATCATCATCAAACATGGGATCTCCATTTATCCAAATTAGGTGTAGGCCATATTCATGTTGACACCTCCCATCAATAAGAAGGAACTAAATTCCTTCTTTGGAAAGATAAAATTTGTTCAAAAATTCATTTCTAAATTTTTAGAGATTATCAAGCTATTAAATGTTATGTTGAAGAAAGATGATAAGATAGAGTGGATGATAGAAGCCCAGAGATCTTTCCAAGTCATAAAAACTATAATTGCTCAATCTCTAGTTTTGATTATTACAGATTTAAGTATGTATTTATATCTTTATTCATTTGCTTTCGAACATGTTATAGTTATTGTGCTCTAACAAAAGTTAGAAGATAATAAACATCCAATGGCCTTCATGAGTACCATTCTAAAGGATGCTAAGTTCAAATAATCTATCATGGATAAGAAAATTTATTCTCTAATTAATTATATCTAAACATTTACGCACAATATTATTTGAAAGAAAATGTATGCCATTATTTTAGATCTTGTTGTCAAGCTCACACTTGGACAAAATTAACTAGGTGAAATAAGAGACAAATGGATGGCAAAACTATATGAGTTTGACCTTGAAATTAGACCAAATTCGATGATAGGAGTCCATGGGATCATCCAAATAATTATCAATTATAATCCATGAATAAATATTAAGCATGTTAATGAGACTCAAGTAACTAGGGCTGTGGTGCACTCAAATCATCCATTACATGATCATAGGTATGTTTCACCGATAATTAAATAAGGATTAAATATGAGCAATTAGGTTCAAATTGTCTCATTACATGATCAAGAATGGATTTTTATAAAGAAATAACTATGAAGTCATCTAACTAAGATGCATTTTAAAAAAAGAGGCTACAGACATCCTAAATAACTTGCATCAGAGATAGGAAGTGGGCATCCCTTAAGAAACATAGTAGCTCATAATATTCTAAGGATGGGATAATATTGGCCTATAATCTTCAAGGACACCCGTTATCATGTTAGGACCCACCATGATTTCCATGTATTTATGAAGAGATAAGTACATTCTCCATGCCTTAACATCTAGTCATTGAGGGGAATCCCCTTTGTCTAATGGGAATTGGACTTAATTGGGGTGATAAACTCAAACTCTTTAGGACACAATTTTCTTCTCACAGATACTAACTACTATACCATGTGGACTGAAGATGTAGTAACAAAGAATTCCAAATGAATTTATGTCATCATATTTCTAAAAGAGAATATATTGATCAGGTTTGGCATTCCCATTTCCTTATATCTGTGATAATGGTCCATTTATTTAATCTATCAAATCTATAGAATGGGCCTGTGATAATCAAATCACAATCAATTTCTCTTTGAATGACTACCCATAAGGAAATAGACTGGTTCAATCCACTAATAAAAATATGATGGATGTCATTAATAAGTCATCACAAGAAAAACCAAGAGAGTGACACTTATTATGAAAATATGCACTATAGGTAGTTAGAACTAGGCACAAGCAAGCCCTCAAGGTTTCAATATTTTTTGATCATATATGAACAACAACTGGTCTTCCTTATTAATCTCAAGATACCAATGTACCATTTCACGTAAAAGTACATGGGGGAAGATGAAAGAGTAAACTATAGACTATTATACATAGTCCAGATGGAGGACACAAGAGTTAAACCACTAAATAGAATCAATAAACATCAAGATATTATCTAAAGATGATTTGACAAAAGATTTAAGGTCATATCCTTTAATATCTCATACTTGGTGCTTATATGGGATAAAGCATGTTAGAAGACATGACAACATGATAAAATAAATCCTTTAGGGATTATAACATATAAAATATTAGAGATCTTAGGTAATAATTCCTTCCATTTGAAATACCTTTAAGGTACTGACCTCACCTTTTCAGTCAATGGATAATTTTTGAGGAACTATTTCATGGTTGTTCTAACTAAAGATGGCTTAGAATGACTATAAGTGGAAATGTAGACGTAAGACTCTAATATATTTTTTGATTTCCAAGTTAGATATCATACTTTCTAGAATATGTATATGATTTCTAAGACTACTACTCCCTAATTTTTATACTTGCTTTCAATATATTAGATATCTTAATTCTAATAAATTAGGCATTCTACATTCCTTAAATTAATTGTTATTCTTTCCAGATTTTTTTTATAAAGTTGTAGAATAAACCAATCTATTTCGTACATGGATATTACAAACTAAATCCCAAAAATAAGGGGATGGTTCAGAAGGATGCATGACTAGTCTTCATAAGGATTTACTTTAACAATACTAGAGGTTTTCAAGTCAGGGTATGAGCTATGACTAAATTATGTATTGATTCGATTGAATACATTTACTATACGTATGGGATTTAATTTGATACAATCATGCAAATTTTATAAAGACTTTCCATTTCTAAAGATCAACTGCACTATACCATGATAAAACATGGATGAGTGATAGTAAACATAGAATTGTACATATAATAATAGGGATGTATTGATCAATATAAATTTTCTTATACATACACCTAGCTAATAGTTACTCGAAACCTTTATCCTATATGTGTTTCAAAAAAATATCAATCAGAAAAACTTATAGAAGAAAGATTTTTTTTGCCCTCACACACACACACACACACACACACACACACACACACACACACACACACACACACACACACACACATTTTAATATTTTAAAATAGGGTCCCAATATTAGTTGAACATCCTTGTACACTCTTCTAAATCAAAAGTCTATGATATAGAAGTTTGAGTAGTATGAGTTCAAATAATTTATATGATGATTGAGAAATTTACTTAACTATCATGAATCTTGGGTGTTTTCTTAAGACAATCCATAGGTTTCATCTCACTTTTTGTAAGATATTTTTTAAACTAAAAACAATAAAAGTTGTATATAAGCCATACTATATGATTTACTCTTTGTCTTCAATTTTATTTAATTATTTATGTATATGGTATGATTTATGATTTATACACCTAATCAGACTGATGTGTTATGTTATTTAGTGATTTATTTACCTATGTTATATTTTGAATAGGTTATTTCATACTTTAGAATTTTTTGGACCATCTTTAGGTTCATTCTTTCTATTTATCACCACTCTTATCATCTATAGTCCTAAGATAAAATATACAAGCCATCCCAGCCTCCCAAAGGTGACATCAATAGAGTTTATAGAAGGGTGACCCTGAGTAAGTGAATTACTGAGAGCCATCCACATGTGAACATCCCAACCTCCCATAGGTGATGTAAATAGAGAATTTTGTATGGGTTATCTCAGGTAAGTCGATCACTAAAAGCCATTTACATGTCACCATCACACTAAGTTAGAGGTGACATAATCATGGACCTTTCTATGGATATTTCTAAGAAATGGGATCATCGAGAGTCATCCATATGTTATCATCCTACTAACCTATGGTTGGAATATCAAAGTGAAAACATAACACATCTCAATCTTTAGAGGAACAATAACATACAAACATGTTTCCTCTAAAGACACATAAACAAACATCACAGACACCACAACTAAGTCCAAAAGAGTAGAAAAGAGACATTTGTCATATTAATATGACTAAGCATCAAGAAGCATGTAGAATAATCCACATGGCATTAAAAAAGTCATTGAATTTGGTTTTATGAATTTAAAATAAAAAATTTATGCATTGAAAATTAATGAAAGTTATTACAGCTATTGATTTGTAAGAGGTAATGAATTATTGTGTTTAATTATTAGGACCAAAACAACTAAAGTAATAGATTTTAAATTGGCAAATCTAATTTAATCACATTGATTTCAAAACATTTAAAGTTCATACAATGAATCTAGAGTTATTTTGTGATGAATAAATTTATGACTTTTCATAGATCAGAAGATTTTCAAACTAAAGATTCAATGTCAACTATAGCTCATATTCCAATTCCCTCTACATACTCTATTGTAGGGTTGACTTAGTATGCTAATAAAACATTTGATTTCATAGTCCCAAACCATGTATTTAAGCATTATTATATAATTTGGGATGTGGTGAAGGAATCCCAACCCTACAATGTTGAGGACTAGTATTCCATATTCTTGCATAGGTACATAGATGACATACTAGCCATCAAAGTGGTTAGTCTCCATAATGCGGTGGCCAAGCCTAAGGTAAGGTCATACATAGAACTATTATTTGATTTATTTATAAATGGAATTTTCTTGGATTAATACTACACTTCAGGCTAAAGAAAACACCATCTACATATATTAGTGGCAATGCCTTTGAGAAATATTATAGACTTTTGGTTACGAGATCACATAAAGGCAAGATATGGTGAATTTATTGTTTCTCAACAATAATGTCAATAGCAAGTTTTAGGAATGGGTTGGTAACCCAAGCAACTTTATATTCCAATGCCTTACCTCTACCATTCCGATTTTTGTCTTCAAGCTAGTGGTAATGATTACTATGACCCTTTTAAGTATAATATATGGTTTTTTTCCCATTACCTATGTTAATGAGATATGGGTTCCTTTGCTAGAAACTATTTCTACATACATAAAAGTTAAATCTATTGGAGAGATAATCAACTCTAACTTAATTATTAGAATCAATAATCCTAGAAGTTTTGAAGATGGAAACTTCTATATGATGGCATACATAGAGGATCATATAAATACAAAGGTACACTCACCATTTTAGGAAACCTAGAAATGATCAAGAGAGTATCCTCAGAATAGCGTATGTGATGAATTCAACATTCTCCATTTATAGAGGTTTAGGAAGAACATGAAGAGGTTAATTGAAACATTTTACCAAATAGTTTATCAAAAAAATTATGAGAAAATGTGATCATATTATCTAATCAAGTAAATAACTCGATTAAAAAAATGGGCAATTATTAGTTGTACCTAGAATGCACAATAATCAAAATAGAAAGTACTAGGGAACATCATTTATAACTACCAAGGATTATACCTAATAAGGTTGCTAAGTAAGAAATTTATACTCAATTGGCATATATTGTGGATACTAAATAAAGGAAGACAAAGTAGGCAACAACACATCCCACCCCTCTCAGTATTGGCAGAATGTAATACACAAGGTGGGAACAATTACAAATTGTTGGGAAGATTAGAACACAATATGGGTTCAAATTGGCACCCAATAGACACCAAAACATTAGAGGGACTATTAGAGAACACATAAGGAAATATGAAAGAAAAATCAAGATAAACTATGGGTACTAATCTTATGGCCATGAAAACATATTAACGAAAGTTGAAGATGATTTTGAAATAGCCATAAAGATGCACAAGGCCAAAATGTCTATGATTGTGGTGTAAAATATATAGTATTATTTTACCATCACTATAGAGGACACTAAGATGATTGAGAAATAGTAATGGGTTTCCCAACCTATCTATGGACATCTTCTTCAAGGAGAACTAAAAACATAAGAAGAAGCTAGTCCATCTGCGGCAGTTCATGTTGAAGAGAGAGTGGAGAGTCATCCAACTTCCCCTACACACAAAGTTGATATTGCTTCTCCACAATACACTATTAGTGAAGAAAGGCCTATAATTTCAAGTGAATTATCTAGTATATTTGATATGTTGCATTTAACTCCACTAACCATTTCATAATAGGTAACTCTCCATTCTTCTCTCATATACATATTCTTCCTTATTCATTATCACCACCAAAAACATTATCCTAGCCTATTACATAGATAGCTTCAACATCCATAATTCTTATAGTATTTATTTCTCTTCCCACTCCATCACCATCTTCCACCACTATAGTCCCTCCATATCCCATTCCACCTTTGACTTAGCTACCTTCTACTACTACAAAACTGATACTTACATATGCAAAGAAGCCCAAGACCCCACCTATTTCCTCATAAAAGGAGGAAGTAAAGGAATAACCAATAGAAGTCCTTAAAGAGAGGTAAGATAGAATAAGGGGAACACAAATATCAAACCCCATCATAGTCTATGATAGTAAAGGATAAGAGAGATGAATAACTAGTGAAGAGGACTAGATCTCTAAGACATAAACTAAAAATTCATGTACAATTAGCGAGACAAGAAAATTAGACATAGAGAATGAATGGATATCTAAGGAGAGTGTCCATAGAGGGGGAACAAAGTTAATTAAATGATATGAAGAGGTCAACCAAAGGGATGATATTTTGGTAGCTACTATGCTATAGTTATGTAGTGAGGGAGATACAAAAGGAGAGGTAGAGTCACAACTAAAATCTATGGTAGATGGGATATATCTACTTACATCTCCAATATCTCCAACTCAAGTTATAGTAATTCTATCTACATTATCTAGTACCTTAGATATGTTTCTTCTAGATGTAAGTATTCCATTTACACATTCTATGGTAACGTACTCAATTTTTACACTCAAAATAGGTATAACATAATCTTCACATTATTTTGCTCAAATAACCCATCCCTAAGATACTAATGTATTACCAATTTAGCCCATCATATCACAACCTATTGATATGAATCATATGGCCACTACTACTATCAATGTTTGTGTCACATATACCTTTATTACTAACTATTTGAAAAATCTATTAGGCACCATAGTGACCTATTCATTTTTTAGTATGACCAGTCCTTAGTCCCTTGACCTAAACAAATGGGTGAATTTTGAAAACATGGTGTCTACCTCTATTTTTGTTGTAAAAATTACCCCTCCTAGGCCATCTACACAAATAAAAATGAATATTGGCTGAGACACATAGATTGATATACCTACATTTTTAGTGTGTAATGTAGAGGGGAAGGCTAATTATATCATATACACACTAGTCTAAAAGTAGGTTATTGGTTGGAGGAAGGCTATTCCTCATCTTTCTATAATAGGTATAACTTCCCCTAAGTCTAGGCTACTTCCAAGGCCGTCCCCTTCAAATACTCAAGGAGATAAGCCAACTTAGTAAACATCACCTAAAAAGCAAATAAATAAAGAAGAGCAACAAGTCACCCTAAATATTAATTCAAGGATAAAGCAACTACTATAAGAATAAGAAACTAGAAGACATGACTTGGTAATGACTGAGTAACTGACAATTAAATTCCATTTTGATAGATAAACAAGTAGTTTGAGATAATTTAAGAAGAAAAATGTGATGGATGAGGGCCAACATACTAACCCAGAGTAGAGAAAATATATTTTCTCTCTAACTAATGGAAGGAAGGTGAATCCTTCAGACTGATATGGGATTATGCAAGACCCTTATAATTTTAAGGATGAAATGAGAGGGGTAATCAAGGAAATTTTAGAAGTTTTGATCAAGCCATGCAGAAGTAGCTAGAGGTGAGCAACATCCAAGCCCATATAGAGATAGTGGATAATTTACAAGGGATAGATATGAAGTTATTTTATACCATAGGTTTAATAATGTCCATAAAGGCCACCTTACAACATAAATGGGGATACATTATTCAAATATTTAACAATATAAAATATATTGATGGCAAATTTCATTTCATAAGCCAAATAACAAGAAATAATGATCATGTCCACCTCAATTTAATGATAGTATCTGATGTTACTTGGGCACAAAATGATATTGTTGTAAAAAGGGATAGTATACTTTAATGACATGAAGAGGTGGAGGCTTTGGTTTAACAATTTTAAAACTAGGAGAGGGAAGTTATCTTTAAATTGAATAGCTTAAGAATCACTCAAGTAAGCACTCCGTAGGCACAATTGATGCCCAACACCATTTTTGATAATTTTCTACAAGAGTTATTGGAAAAATTCAAAGTGGATCTTAAGGGAATATTTATAGAACCATTGATGTGTTAATGCAATTGGTTAATTTCACAAGAAATAAAATTATAAGGACTGAGTCACTACATGTTGAGGTTAAAGTTGCATTGTGTATAAAAAATAATCTAATGGATAAGCTTCCTCAATTATCCAAAATATATCTTATTGATTTTGAAATTATTGAGATTGACTTCTTGTTGATTCATGTTATTTACATTCATAAAAAAATAATAAAACAAGTAATTATGGTAGCAAGGATCATGCCAACCCCACCTTAGAATACTCATCTTTCCAAGTACACTTTGGTGCATACTCGGAATGGGCCAACTAAAGTCCCACTTCTAAAAACTTCATTAGGTTCATCTAAAGTTCAAACACCACTTCTATTTATATCAAAAGCTTCAACTTAAGTTCTATTAACTCCTACATCTACTTTGAACTCACTTCTAATTCCAGTGCCTATCTTGGTTTTAACTTTCGTTAAAACTCTAGTTCCATCCACACCAGTTTTTACATATACCTTATCATATTGTAAATTATTCAAGTGATGCCACATCATCACCATCTAATTATACATAAGAACTTTCATGGTCTAATTTATTTAGAATCATTAGTTCCAAATCTATTTAGCATGTACATACTATATTTTTACATGAATTATTCTATTTTCAATTATCAATGTTCTACATGCATGTTTTGTATGAGATTAGCATAAAATGTTACTTTTGGATATGTATTTTTATACTCCACTTGAGAGATGAGGCATTCCTCATAGCAAGATTATTTATACTTGTATTCTCATATTTCACACAAATGATAGTTTTGCCTATTAATATTAATAAAAAATTCTAAAAAGATATAAAATTTTAGTCTTGATGTGAAAATCTTGATTCTTCTCCAAATTGTGGATTGTGAAATAAGTCCTATCATTTTATTTTTTGGTCTTTTGTTCTGTATGATTTATCTCTTATTTATATTCATTCATATTAATCTATATCTTATCTTAAAACCTTATGCATATAAATCATAATCTCCTTTTATAGATGTGTTATTATAATCTAACAAAAGTGGTAACCTTTGATTTCATGTGTTCAAGTAATCTATTTTTATGTTTCCTTTGACTCATAACTATAATTTATTGTTAGTGTGCTATAATAATTTTTATTATACATTAGTATTCTAATATTTTGTCTAACCTAAGTTCAAGTTTTGGTCTAAAAAGGATTCATCTAATGTGGTCCAAAATCCTCCCTTCCTAACATACCTTTCCCTCCTTTTGAGTTTAGTTTTATGTCCTACCCACCTTAGGTTATAACCATAATTAGTTAACCCATATCAATTAAATCTAGGTTCACCCATCTCCAATTCACCCATATTAGACAATCTACTTCACTCATCGTTATTCCACCAACATGTTGTTTATAAAACCCAATACCACAAAACTCATGCCTTGGAGTGAATACCTTTCCATTGATACTAAAATGTTAGAGGCTACCTCACAAAGTTTGTCATTTCCATAAAACCCACATCAACAAGCTTTATATTGATTTTCATGCTAAATTTTAACATGAAGGGTACTATTGTGAACTCACAATGGTCATATTATGTCCTAAGCACAATCTTATGGATGTTTACTTATGTTATTTTAAACTTTTGTTAGCTCAACTTAAAAAATGTTTTAGGGAACAGCTTGGCTCCATTGACTTGATGAAATAACTCATCTATCTAAGACAAAGGATGCCTGTATTTTATAGTCACCTGTTCTAATTATTGATAATTCATGTAATATTGTAGTGAGCCATCCTTGTTATTGAATAATATCATAGGTGTGCCCAAATGATACACACTATGAGATATGTGACCCTTATATAAGATTTATTAAATATAAATTTTGATCTTGCTAAGCTCATATTTAGTGATCATATATGGATAGCTTGAAATCAACCTCTCCTCAGGCATAAGATCAATATTGAAGTCAATATCATGCTAAGGGGACATGATATAAGGGAATAAATTTGTGAACTCACTCAGAATAAGATTAGGTTATGAGTTATCTTTATGAAATCCTAAGTACATCATATCTATAAATCAATCCTATCTCAGAGATGATAAATTCTACTTACACTTCCATTCAGGGATACATTAGATAATCGGGAACATGACCAATATGTGGATCCACTAGACCTAATTAGGTGATCTCTTACTAAAATAAGATCAAAAGGAAGGGCTCCAAAGTCTCTAGTCATGTAAAATTATATAATATCCCTAAGTCATATGTTTTCATATTCACTATACTAATAACAAGTAAAGCAAAATCTAATCTAGTGCGCACCAAATCTTGTAGCACAAAGTTGGGGTAATAAATAACAAAGTAAACATGCATAGAAGAAATATACTAATGTAAATGTATATGGAATAATAATTCATGGAATAAATGTAAAAATGCATATCTATCTACTCTATTAAAAGAGAAACAAAGATAGGAATACTTACCTTTGAAGACAAACCCGTCGAGACTCAATTTCTCCCTTGGCTAAAGTGCCTCATAAGAAGTTTTTAAGGCATGAAAGGATGCCAAGGATAAATTAGTTCTAGGCTACACAACCTATCAATGAATCCAAAAGACTTATCCACAAGATAATATCTTTATCTCTAAAGAAGGTATGAAACCTTAAGCTTGATCCTAAAGTATAATGGTGGATAATCAAATGCACAATAGCTATTACTTATTTTCTATAAATAATGATGAAATGATCTTTTATATATATGCATATTTAACTTTAATCAATTATAAAATTTTAGGTTGATAGGGTTGACCCAGTCAATCTAGTACTATTATTAACAAAAACTCTATAGGTCACAAGCTAAATCAGCCAAGAACTAACCTAGACCCTAAACGAGTTTCACCAATAAGAGTACAAGGTCGACACAATGGACTTAGTATTGCAAACTACCGAAAGAAGTTTTAGGTTAGAAAAAAGGGTATGAAATATGAGAAATGACTAGAGAAGTGTACAAGAGAGAATAACAAGCTTAGTAAAATGGTATTTAGGATATAAGTGTGTAAATAAAAAGTGGCAAAAAGGACAACAATCCTATGTAGCACCAATGGTTTACCCACCCGTACACCCCTTAAGGCATGTACTTAATGAGATTGAGAGTCAATGGGTTCTTGTAAGATAAAGAGTGTAAATAATTGATAAAATTTTGAAAATATTATGTGTATACATATTACCCACTCGATGTTCATCATGTGTCATGTAAGTGTAACACGAGAAGGTACTTTAGAAATAGAACATGATGACACATAATGCTGATGCTAAACAAATTGAAGTAAGGAGAAAATAAAATAAATGAAAGGATATAATTAAAAAATTCATACCCTTACTTACCTTAGTGTTTTAGATAAAGAATGAGACTATGGGAGATGTGAAGGCATCCAATCTGAGGAACATTAGGAGAACCTATATAAATTAGTACAAAAAAGAGTGAAAATCATTTTTTTAAAAAATATAGGAATATAGTAGTGGAAAAGATTATCTATGATGTCATGATTCCAAAACATTTTAAGGTTTAAAAAATGAGTGATTAAAAACAAATATGGAGAGACCATGCTCAGTAGACAAGTAGATGAGGAGACAGTGATTGGTGACACCAGGAGAGGTAATAAATAGTAGATATTTTTAGTTTTTAAAATATAATAGTAGTTTTATAATATTGATAGATTGTAGATGAGGTGCACTCAATGATATCCTCAATGAGGTGTTGATACCTTATAACCCTACCACAATGGATGAACCCATGGTATCATCTACCTAAGCTCAAGTAAGATAGCTCAAACTAGTAGGAGAGGTTGCAAGGTGACTAGATGCATGTGGAGATGGGCTACAACCATATACAGGGGTGGGATTAGGAAAGACATATGGATTTCAAGCCTTGGCTCATGAGAGAGCCACATATTTTGATACCACTATTTTTCTACAATAGGTATAGGCTCTGGTGGCTAACCTATAGGGATAGGTAGAAGTATATGGATCTCAAACATCCTCTTTATAACATACTATTTATAGGGGACTATCTGAGGCGTTGATGGGTAGTGTGGCTAACCAATGAGATAGACATCATAAGACCCATCCTTAAATATAGAGTGATGTATTTTTGTATTTTGTATCAAGAAAAAATTATATATATGTGTGTGTGTGTGTGTGTGTGTGTGTGTGTGTGTGTGTGTGTGTGTGTGTGTGTGTGTGTGTGTGTGTGTGTGTGTGTGTGTGTGTGTGTGTGTATATGTATATATATATATATATATATATATATATATATATATATATATATATATATATATAATTTTGATGGTTGGATATTAATCTTATGTGTTTGTATTATATTTGTGGTTAAGGTTGTGTATGCATGGATTTTTTTTTGAGCACATGTATTTTTATTTTGTTGTATATGCTATAAGAAATATATGTGTTGTGTTTTCTTTTCTACCATTATTTAGGACACATGCATAGTTAAAAAGAAATAGGAAAACAAGACATGGCAAAGTATAACTAATCAAAAATAAGTGTACTACACACTATTTTACTTTGGAAAATGTGTGATTACAAAAAGAGACTAAATATAAGAAACCAAAGAGTGATAGACAAGAGGGAGAAAATTTGTTTTTAAACCATAAGAAATATTGGCACCAAAATAAAAGAAGTAAAATCACACTAAATCATGTTGGGAAGTATGCAAATAATGTAATAAAATGGAAGGCACGTAAAAGAATAGTAGTATTAAAACAAATCAATTAAGTTAATCAATCGTACTAAATCATGTTGGGAAGTAAAAAAGAGAAACAAAATTAGCATAATGGTTTATAATTAATCACAATGACTCAAGTTGGGAAGTATGAAAAACTTTTAAAAATGGTTGGATTGTTACATGCAATTGGAAAATAAGAAGATAAAAGATTAAGTATTAATGAAGTAAGCATAAAACATACTAAATCAATATGGGAAGCATGCCAATGAAGTGTAACTCATAGTCAATCACATCTTATCTCATATTTGACACATGTAATTTTTATTTTGACTTGGATATTGCAAAATTTTGTAAGGAAGGCCAGGTCCTATCCATGGTCGTACACTAAAACTCACAAATGAAACACCAATGATGTGAAATTAATGTGAAAATATGGTAAAATAGGATTTTTGGATTGGTGATTTGAAGAGTTGGTAATTTTTTAGGAAGGCCATGTATCCATGGTCTTACAATGTAACTCACAAATGGAATCCATAGGAGAGTGATCAATGAACAAAACAATATTTCTTAAGGGGAAATACGAGGATTGTAGGGAGTGAAAAAGGGAACGTAAAAAATCATAACTTTTGCATCTTATGAGAATACCTTAGGAGACATGAGGCATACTAATGACATTAGAAGACACTAAGTGACTAGTGACCATCAAGATATAGATGATACCTATTCGCTATAGACATAAAATTTGTAGGTAAATAAGTGTGTTACTAAGATAAAATAATGTAGGTAATTTTGAACAAGATAATTAAAATGGACCTACCTTCCCACAACATGTTCCCTATTCCTTAGGACCCCTTACAAATCTATCAATTTAATATGAACATTAGTAACCTATGTAAGAAAGTACATAGCAATAATACAATTTTCTATTCTCCTTTTCTAATCTATTGGCCTGTAGTGCCATAGTAGACCTTGGCTCTTTTGTGAAGCCAAATATTGAATTTGAGATTCAATTAGAAAAACTAAGTGTGCTACGAATCATGTCTTTTAATGTGATTTGACTTTTGAAAATTTTGAATGTTTCCTTTTAGATCATTGCCTTTTGTTAAATGATTTAAATTTTGAATGTGTTTATGGATTTTAAGATTCCTCCTCCATATATACTTGGAATGACCAATCATGAGATATAGAGTGATACACATGGATTAGCTTTAGGCTTTGGCTAAGGGAAGCTAAGTATCCAAATACAAGACTGACTAGAATACTTAGGATTAATTATGAACCAACATGTCACCACAAGGGTCAACCATGCATATGCTTAGTTTATGAAAGGGAATAAAACTGACTAAAAGGAGATCCAATGTAGACCAATAGAAAGAGGTTATAATGAGATGAATTATTTTGTAACTGATCATATGGTAAAGAAGAAATGACTAAAGGGAGAAAGGTTTGTATAACCAAGTCATAATGACTATTATTCATATGTATAGAGATAAGATAGTAAATAATTATGCAAAAAAATCAAGAGAATCATAAGAAAATGAACTCAAGAAGAAAAGATAAAGTATTGAGAAAAAATAAATTCACAAGAGAACATAATGACATCATAATTAATATAAAGTGTGAAACCAATGTAACCATGTAAGATAGATAAGAATTTGACTCAATGTCAAATAGTATAAAATAGATAAATGTAAAGTTGGAGAACACATCCATTTCAAATGAAAATTTAATAACACCATGAATGTGTTCATAAGTAATGATATATTTATCCACACACATTATCCTTAACATTTGATAATTCTTTATGAAGTTAAATGTAAACTGCAATTAATATCTCATCAATCTTCAACAAAGGTTAGGAAAATACTTCATGTAAAATATCTTTGACGGAAAATGTAGG
The DNA here is from genome assembly GCA_037957365.1 of Torreya grandis. Classification (NCBI taxonomy): domain Eukaryota; kingdom Viridiplantae; phylum Streptophyta; class Pinopsida; order Cupressales; family Taxaceae; genus Torreya; species Torreya grandis. Next base: position 1,051,275 of record JARHVA010001890.1, read on the forward strand.
AATACTTGAATAATCATGTTGAGGAGGACTATTGTGCAAATGATGATTAGGAGAATTCATGGGAGTGGATTCTATAGGAGATTAAGGGGTCACCAATGGGGAAGGTGCCATGGGTGAGGGACTCATGGGTGGAGGAAGAGTAGGTGAAGAAGGGACCATAGGGGGAGATGTAACCACCAAAGGTGGAACCATGGGGGAAGAAGGGGATGTCTTGTTGTAATAATGACTTGTGAGAGGAATTGTAGAAGGTAAATGAATGGTTAGGAGGTAATCCTTGAGATGATGTTGATGGATATGATAACGATTAGTGTGATGTGTACCACATTAGTGCTAGAGTTAGTATACCTGTACATACATAGGAAGATACTTAGGTAATATTTTTAGGGGAGGTATATCATTATATGAATGTTGGGGAATGGTGGGATGAAATGTGTAAAAATATATTCATAGTTTATGATAATGTATGGATGAATGGTTATCTATGTTATGGAATCAATATACACAATTTTTAGTAATCTTGGTAGGTAAGGGAGCTTGGTATAGGGAACAATCTCTAGTCCACTAACCAAAATCTTTATGAATGTCACAATAAAGCTAATCAACCCATTTTGTGGGTGAAGGATCCAATTGCAGTAAGGGAGTAAGCCATCACAAAGAAAATGTGGGTTTGTTGGAGAGATTAGATAGGGATCAATGGATGGAGTAATAGGATTGGTAATATGAAGAGACTCAGCTATAGAGAGAGTAAGAATGGGATCCGAAATAGGCTCTATTGAGGGAGAGGTAGGGTCTAAATAAGGATGAAGGATAGTCACATGCATCTCAAGGATAAGTAGGCTATATGGATCATGGTATCTAGAAAAGTGATAGGGACTAGTCATAATAGGATCGATATGCATACTCCTATGAGGCTCTTTAGAAATTGGAGGTGTCCACACCATATCTACCTTGTGATAAAGAGGAAAAATACTAAAATTGGGAATGATATAACATGGAGTATGTGAATATTTATGAAAAATCTAAAGTGAAGAAGAAGAATAATGAATAATATTAGTATCTCAAGACTAAACAAGACTTAATAAGAATGGATCATCTAATGTATAACCATCATCATAATCAAGTGTATAAAGATCAATGTCATAGGTAAGGATGACCTTGTAATCTAATTTTTTGTGATATATGGAATTTTGAGTCTTTGTTAAGACAACAAGGATGTCATCACAAGGTGGTTGATAAGAATGAGGTTGTAAAGAAGTGAGAAGATGAGAGATGAGATGAGTTTAAAGATTGGAAGCTTTAATATTTAGATTGATCTCATTAAGCTCATCATCATCAAAATATAGGAGGTTAGGGTATACAATCCAAATGATTTCAAGATGACCATTATAACCTTGATTGTAATTGACATGAAAGTTAAACCATTGAAATTCAAAAAATGGAATACTTGGCAAGGGTTTAAGGGTAGGAATATTGAATACACCATGGTTTAGGAATTATTCAAAATTCCAAGGTTTAGTGTCACTCTAAATCTTGTAGATGGCTCTATTATGAGGAAATTTGATGTATTGGGAATTAGAAGAGGCAACTACTCTCATACAATCAGTCCATGGGCTAAAAACCAAAATGTTATAAGATAGAGGAAAGTTGAATATCATCACCTTCACATGAATGGTGATAGGTGGGATAGTAATGGGGATCCATACATAAATAAAAGGAGGAATTTGAATTCGATCATAGCCTTGACAAGTGTTATGTGTGGATTTAAGGTTGCATTCAAAATATCCAAAGTTTTTGATAATATGAGAGAGGTAACACAAGTGCTATGACCCTCTTCAATAAAGGCATGCTTGAATTAGATATCACCAATACAAATAGTAATAAACAAAGGAGGATCATTTGCACAAATTATACTCTCATTTGGGATCATGGAAGAAATGGGGAATTTGATGGAAAGAGAAGTTTTCATTACTTCATCAACATGTATGGACATCGCTTCACATTGTTGCAAAATGTTATCTTTTTATGTGGATAAGGTGGCTTCGCATCTTACTAGGGGAAGATGAGGGATGTTTATTTTGAATAAAAGATACACAAGATGGTTATGATGACATAGAGAGGTCCTCATAAATTCATGTAATGGGATTTTAGATGGGAAATTAGTAAGCTCTGTGATAGGATCCCATTCATCATAACCCATAAGAAGATTGTTGGAAAGAGGCACATAGTGTTAAAGGATGTCCTCAAAAGGAGGAGTCAAAGTACATTTGAATTTATATTGATAAGAGGTAAAAATTTTAATAGGAGGACACATTTATATATTATGTTGAGTAGATGGATTAGTTGATGTAGATGGGTTTAGAGAATTATTTGAAGGAGTGTTGATAGAAACATGAGAATCATTGGTAATAGGTAAGTAAGATGGACAGATGATAGAAATAGTATAAGAAGTGTTATCCAAGGGAGGTGTTGGAGTTGGTTAATCAAAATTTATAATGTCATCTACTCTAACTCATTTATGTGATTTAGAGAAGAATATTAGATGACACAAAATGTTTGAGATAATGGAGGTGTGTAGATGGGTTAAAAATAAATGAAAGCAACAACCCTTATCATATTAGTCATATTGACCACATTTTATTTAATAATTGGGTCAATACTACTATCAAAATTATTGGTATAAGGGGTGGGCTTGTCTTGGTTATCTTGGTGATTTAGAAGAGGATATTTATAGATGGCTAAAAGAGCATTAGCCTGATTTAAAGCTTGATATTTAGTTTGTATTTCAGGGGATTTGAAAAAAATGTCATAGTGTTGTTGGCATTTATAAATAATATAATCATGGTTAAAATTTGGACCAGGAAGGAAATCCATAGCCAAATTATGAATTTGCCTACTAGTCTCATGAGAATGACCCCAACTAGCATGAAGCCAAAATAATTTATTGGGATCGTACCAATATTTCATAGGATGAGTGGGATCGATTTCTCATGGGAGAGGCCTTTGTAGACATTTTTATAATTATGCTAAGTATAAAGGTTTATGGACATTGGTGTTGGTGGTTAAAAATAAATGAGGATTGGTGATGTGGTTTGGAAGGGAATCTTATTTTGAAGGTTGGTTAAGAACAACAAATTGAATAGTGTGAATGGTATCATAAGAGCCCATGACACCATCATTGGTAGTATAATTATTCTTATTCTTAAGTAACATACAAGTACCCATGGAAGGTGAAGATGGCTCAAATTCATGCATAAGGAAATATTGTCATTTATCCTAGTCAATAGCCTCCTTTAAAGTACAAGGAGAAAGTCTTGACCTGATATTGAAACTTGGGGAAAAGAGCATTGGTAAATAGAAAGGTTACCATCTTCTATATTATGTTTGTATTTTTTAGACAAGGTCTTCCAATGTTTAATTAAATCTTGTGCATTTTTGGTTTCAAGTTCATTATAATTTATAAAATGGGCCAAGGTATTCTCAAGAAGATCACTATTTTAGAACTCTTGGACTAGAGCATTTACTAAATCTTCCAAACTAGTAATAGAATGAATTTTAAGTTTTTTGTACAAATATAAACCATCACCTATGAGAGTTTTGGCTCATCACTTGGTAGTGTCAAAGGTATTTACTTTGACCTAGTCTTTATATATATTTACAAAAAAATTTAAATGAAGAGTAGGATCAGTTGAACCATTATAAGAAATTGTAGGTGTGATACCTCCTATATTGATATTAGCAATTTTATATGTAAGAGGCTCATTTTGAGGATGCTTGATAGTCATTGATAAGAGGAGGTTGAGGGATTTGATTACCATGGTAGTATCAAAGAGGAGATGGGGAATATTTTGGTTGTGCATGCCCTATGGTATATGTTGAAGATGGGTTTAAAGATCGATAAGGTGATTTTGTGTTTGCATCATTTTATTTGCATTGTTAGACTGAAAAACATTCATTTGATTAAGAGTTTGTAATAAGAGCTAATGGGTTTGGGTTTTAATAGTGTTTGAAGCATTCAAATTATAAGTAGTGGTTCGGGAACCACTATGGATATTATTAGGAGCTTGAAAAGAACTATTAGTAAGTGTTGCACTAGTGGAATAATTTGCTTTTGTGGAAAAAGATGGACTAGTATAGGGATGACAAAGAAGAGCAATAAACACATGATTACCTTGGGTAATAAATGATGCACTATTGGAAGAATTGAGAAGAGTAGGTCTTGGAAGAGGCCTATTAGATGTATAGCCTACCATGTTAGTATATATACTAGGCATGGAGGTAGAGGAAGTCAATGAAGAAGAAGTCATGGTATGAGAAGGGGGAAAAATATAAGGAAGAAATTTCAAAGAAAAGAAGATAATATCCTAGAAAACACATGAGAACATCGGAGAAGGTGAATGGGGATCCTCAACTTAACCACTTATCATGAGTTTGTAGATAGTAGAAAGATCAGTTTCTTGATGTTGAGGAAGCTTAAAGATGAAGAAGAGCATTTTTGGGGTATAATCTAATATAGGTTGATCTTCAAGTGAAAAGAGAGGGTTTCAAAGTGAAGAGGAATGAGGATGGGTCCCATAGTTTGTTATATGAATGGATATAATAAAATTGCTTTGATCTAAGATAGGAGCCATACGTTGCTTATATGAAAACCTATTAGTGTTGGTAAAACTCATCATATCCATTGAATTAAACTTAGTGTTATATTCAAACACACATTTCATGATAAAGTAGAGAGATTAAATAAATCAAAATGTGATGCAAAAGAAAGGAAATATAAAGGGATAAATAAGAGTACAGAGTCAACTAGGTTGACCTAGTACTAGAAATTGGGTCTTAAAATTGAGTTAATAAGGATACAAAGCTAATAGGGTCAAATTAATACTATAAATTGGGATATAAAATAGTTTGATAAGGATACAAAATTGATGGGGTCAACTTAGTGATATATCCTCGAGGTAGAAATGAATATTGGGTCGACTAGGTCAACTCAATACTTCTAGGGGAAATAAATAGTCTATAAGAGAATGTGTTAAACATAACAATAGTGTATTGAAAACAAGAAAAATTTATGAAATGTAATTTTAAAGCAAGAAATGGAGAAAACACAAAATCAGTTAGGTCAATCAAAATGATCTTATTGAGGCATAGAATATAAAACCTTGTGGCAATGTTGGCTAATGTATGTTTTTGAAATAAAACATACAATGATCAAAGAGCAAGGAATAAAATAAAAAGTAAATGCTAACTAAGAGGTCATGCTAAATGTTGTTAGATTATAAATTTTTATTTTAAGTGTGATAGGGAAGCAGGCTGAAAGTATGAAATTAGAAAGCAATCTATGGATGGTTTTAGGATGTTCAGGCTGAAAGGTATCTATGTTGGTAATGATATTGTTGTGGTATTGGGGCCTACACCCTCACTTCATAATCCCACAATTATAAGGGTGTCAAGTGATTTTCCAATATATACCATTAACCAAATGTTTATACTTGGCTATAAAACCAAGTCAACTTCCCCCTTGGTGATGAAATCCAATTAGGTAGGCCTTAGGTACACAAATGTTTAAATGCATTTTAAAATTATATGATTTGGTAGTGTGTGTAAGAAATAAAAAAATAGTGAAACTAAATAGTATATTGAAAAACCATCTAATTAGACTACGTGAGCTAATTTAAGCATGTAAATAACTAAAAGTGAAAGTGTGAAGTAATTACTAGTATATAATTGTTAATTCCAAATTTGAAACATAGTTTAGAGTCAGTTTAGATGATAGTATATGTAAACATTACATAATAGAGTCAACAATGTCATTACTTTACTATAGAATCAAGGGTCTTTAAGAACTATGTCAACAGGGTCAACCTAGTTTTTCATATAGAAGATAGAATATAGAACTAGGTTGGCTAGGTTGACCTAGTTTCTTGTATGATGGTAGTTTTAAAGACAACAAACTATGCAAAATAGAACTATAAGGAAGAACTAAAATGAGAGAGAGAGAGAGAGAGAGAGAGAGAGAGAGAGAGAGAGAGAGAGAGAGAGAGAGAGAGAGAGAGAGAGAGAGAGAGAGAGAGAGAGAGAGAGAGAGAGAGAGAGAGAAGAACCTTGGTGGGGAATGTGAAATTATTGTTGAAGTTTCTTGAATGTTACCTAAAAATTATTCTAGCTGTGTCATTGAGGTCCACCCAGTTCTATAATTCCCTGTTTCCTAAAACCTGTTAAGATGACTATACCAGCCTAGTCTACCTAGTATGTTTTCAAAAATCTTTTGGGAATACTATATGAGCTTGGTCAACCTAATATGTTTTCTAGAAGATGTATAGAATACTATACTAGCCTGGTCGACCTAGTATGTTTTTTGGAAGTGAATAAGAGTATTGTGTCAAACTATTCAACCTAATAACCTATATATTATGAAGGCCTATATAAAAGGGATAGAGTCATTTTTGATGCAACTATGTTGTAAATCTATGCACAGAAGTTAGAAAGTATAACGACCCTCTCAACCTAGTATCATACATATAGATAAATAATAAACATAATGATATAAACTAATAAATGTGAAAGAAAACTTGCAAGGTTTAGATTCACATTGAGTTCATCAAAATGTATGTAATTAAAAATGCATCAGATCTATAAATGAATCCTATCTAATAGAAGATGGATCCTACTTGCACTTTTGATTGGGGATACATTAGATAATATGGAACATGACCAATATGTGGATTAACTACTCCTAATTAGGGGGGCTCTTATTAAAATCAGATCACTAGGGAGGGTTCTAAATAATCTAATCAAGTAAAACTATGCAATAAACCTAAATAAGTTCTATGTTTTCATATTTATTATACTAATATCAAGTAAAGAAAAATATAATATAGTGCTCACCAAATATTATGGCTCAAAGAGGGGTAATAGACAATAAAACTAAATGCGCATATAATACATATACTCATGTCAATGTATACAAAATCCTAATGCATATAAGTGAAGTACAAATGCATATCTATCTACTCTTTACAATGAGGAACAAAATGAGGAATAATTAACTTTGAAGACAAACCCGTCGAGATTCAATATTTCCCTTGGCCAAGTTGCTTCACAAGAGGTTGTTTTTTAATGTAAGTATGACAAGGATAAATCAGCTCTAAGCTATACAACCTATCAATGCATATAAAATACTTCTCCACAAGACAAAATTTGTATCTCCAATGAAAGTATGAAATTCTAATCTTGCTCATCAATTAGAATGGTGGATAATCAAATGTGTAATATCTCTTATTTCTTCTTATATTATTTAAATAATGGAAAAATAATCTTATATATATAGGTGTATTTATCCATAAGCCCTTCCAAAAGTTTTGATCGATAGGGTCAACCTAGTCGACCTAGTAAATTTATTGATAAAAACTCACTAGGTCATGGAATGGGTCATCTAAGAGAAAACATAGACCCTAAATGAGTTTCACCAATAAGAGTACAAGATTGACTCAGTCGACCTAGTATTATAAATTGTTGAAATGGGTTTTAGGTTAGAAATTGGGGTGTAGAATATGGGAAATGACTAGAAGAGTGTATAAAAGAGAAGAATAAGCTTAGAGAAATGGTTTTTGGGAGACAAGTATGTAAATACCAAGAGGAAAGAGGGAAAATAATCTTGAAAATCACTAATGGTCTACCCACCCCTTTCTCAATGGACCCCTTTATGTGCACTTAGAGAGATTAAGACTTGACGGGTTCTTGTAAGATAAAGAGCATCATTAAGTGAGAAAAGATTGAAAATATTATGTATATACATTATCCACATATATATCATCCTTAGAACTATTTATCACAAAATGGCCTGTAACTAACATCTTTTGCACACATTCTACTAAATTGTATTGTAAAAATTATATTTATGGAAATTTGTCCCTAAAGGCCAAAGATAATTATCTTTATACCTAAATAATAGTAAAAATAGACTAGCTTAGTATATAAATTAGTAGTAATACTATGGGTCTACAACTAGTCCATGCTAGAGACTATATCATATAATCCTAAGTGGATGATATGTAAATATAAAGTTGTCAGTAACACCTATAGATCCAACAAGCAAGAAGGGATCAATGAGCTGACTAATGTCGTAGCCCCAATAGTCATATAAACCATCTAATGGTTTGACTACATTGTATCCACCATTTTCCAATGTTAGTTAAAAACAATCTCAACATTAACACACGTTAAATAAATTAAATTAGTTTTTAAATAGGGTATGCATTTTTTCATAAAGGACACTCGATTTCTAAATAAATTAAATAAGTAGGTGGTTATATATTCATGTTGTATTCTCATAATATGTTAAGGGCTTATGATCAAATTCAATTAGTTATTTTGGTGGTCATGGTAAAGCTATAAATAAAGTTTCTTTAAATATTGAATGCTAATGGAATAAAAGCAACATCTAGTATTTTTTTTAACTTAAATTAATAAAATTATTATTACACACCCTAGTGGGAAGAAGATTCATATTATGTTTTATATGAATAATGTCTTAGGTTGTATTAGTGGTATAAAAGTGTGGTTTGAGATAAGAAGAGGATGACTTTAAATAAGTCGCTGAAAATGGTGAATCCATTTCTAAATAATCCTGTGTGAAAATAAGTTGCATTGGTAAGAAGAGTTTTTTAGTTTTACATATATATTTTAATTTTAAATAATGTATAGTAAAAAAATTAAATTTGAATTTTTTATTGAATTGAGTAGATATTTATAGTTTAGTATCCCTTTTTATTTCCTTGAGATCAAAATCTAATTCTTTTTCATACAATTTGTTGTTTCTTTCATTGAGGTGTTTTTGATCGATTAGGATAACATTTTTCATTACTTAAAGTGTTACAATCTTCTTAAAATATATAAAAGTATCTAAAATATTTTTTAATGACATTCCATACTCACATGGTGTCTTTGTAATTTTTAAATCTACTATCACTTTATTTTAATGAGATATGTGGCATTTGAACAACCATTATAAATAATTAAATACTCAAAAATTGATTCAAATCTTTTTGTAACATCCAATGAGGTGTTGAAAGACAGAACATCAGCCAAAGTGTTCAACATCAATCTAAATAATTGACAACATCCCACATTATCTTCATCCTCCTCAATATGGTGTTTGCATTAGCATACTCATCATTAAAAATGCACTAGAATTGAATGTTTGGTGAACTAGATCCAAAGTGATTTGAATCAACCAAAATGGCATTAGAATCTTAATTTGGGTGCTGAAACCCATCATAATAGAGTTGAAGTATGAGTATGACATTGGAATAAAAGTTGTTTGAAAAACTATTTTATGTTTTAAAGAGTTTTTTTTCTTACAATTATTCAATTGGACCCCTATCATTTATTTTTCTTAGCTTCTTCTAAGATAAGTGCATTTCTTACATGCACAATATTTTTTTATAATTTGTAAATTCATAATAATAATAATATTTTATATGTAATATTTTCACTACACATAATGTAAAGGATTATTGAGAAAGTGTTGAATGTAATATTATGAGTCTCTTTCCAAGTTGGAGGTACAATGTTTAAATCCTTCTAAATCTATTTTTTTGTCAAAGTTACTAAAGTTACGATCAAATCTCAATGTTGGATTCCATTTCATCATATTTATGATCAATAAAAAAAATATAAATCATATTCTTCTAAATATACAGAGCATGACTATGATAATTTAGGGAATATTGATCATGGATCAACATTTACAAAATTAGGGAATGTAGCTTTCATTGTTTTTTGAGACTACATATGATTTTACAAATGTTTGAGTACTCAATAAAGGTGCCATCAAACATATGACATACAAACAATACATATTTTAAACTTTCAATGAAACATCTCTATATATTCTCTCATTATAAATCAAATCTATTCATATTCCACATGGAACTAGTTATATTAAAATTTTACTTCAAAATGGTGCCATTAAGTATTTGCAAATTGATTAGTATTATCCTAATTTGAAAAATCATCCCATTTATTTGGTTATCATTCATAACAAAGGCTACCAAATTGTGTTAGAAAGTTGACTTATTTACATTATATATATTAAATAAAGATACAAAATAGTCTACATAGGTTATGAATATGGTAACATGGTGCATTTACATTACAGAGTAATTCCTCCCATACAAGAACTAGCAATAATTATTGAAACATGATCAATGTTTGCCTAGAGTTTGTGGCATCTATTATATGTAAATATAAATTTTCACTCTTAATTTATATATAAATAATATTATTTTAAATTTATGTGTTTTAGGTAAATAAAATAGGGAAACATTTCCTAAATATTCTTCTTGAAAAGCTAACAAGTGTTTATAGTTAGTTTATAATGATGTATGTGATATGAAGAAGTCATCCATTGGAAAGTTCAAATATTTTGTTTTTTTATTGATGATTTGTCTAGTACTAATTGAGAGTATCTAATGAATGAAAATCAAAGGTTCTCACTAAGCATGTTGAGAGATTAAATTTAGTTGAAAAAGACATGCTTGAAATTGGTTACACTTCATTCAAATAATCGATGGGAATACTCTTTGAATGTTTATTATATTATTTTTTAGAGAATGGAAACAAAATAAAATAAAATAATGCTTATGCTCCACATTAAAATGGATTATTAATTTTTAAGGTATAAATCGAACAAATTTCTATTACAGACAACTTGATGATCTTTTTTCATTGAAGCTACTGATATCATTGTGTATTTGAGAAACATGTTCCCCACCATTTATTTTTTATTCCAAACACCATATGAGGCTTGAAATGGATTAAAGCCTAAGGTAAAACACTTGAATTTTTTTGGATGTAAATTATATGGTTTAGTTATTTATGAAGACAAAACTAAGTTGGAACCATAATGCATAAAATATATATTTACTAGGTATTATCTACATAAAAACGTGTTGTTTTATTTCACATTATATAGAAAAAATAATAGTGAGAATAGATGTCATTTTTGGTGAGGTTGGTACTATGCACACTATATACATTGATTCACAATTTGATATATTAGAGAAGAGATAAAAAAGTGTCAATAGGTTGATATACTAAGACATGAAACTAACTTTCATCAAATATGGTATGAGATTTATTTTTGTCAACCAAATTTTCATTCAATTTCATTTGTTTCACAAGCAGTTAATTATACTCATTCAGATTCATAAAATTGTAATTTTGAAAATATTTAAAAATACCCAAGTTGGTAAAATTAGTCATAGGATTTATCACAAATATGTATATTATGTAATGATTGATACCTGTTCCTCATATCCATCCACATTTTAAAAAGCTTCTACTAAACCAGTTTGGCACAATGAAGTGCAAATTGAATATGATTCCATTATGAACAGTAACATTGGGATTTTAGTTGACCATCCTCACTAAATTCAACCCATAGGATGCAAATTGGTTTAGAAATTAAAACATAAATTTGATGGCTCCATTGGAAAATATAAGGTGATAATAGTTGCAAAGGGTTATACGAATCAAGAAGGTAATGATAATGAGGAAACACTTTCACCAATTTAAAAGTGGCATACTATCAATATCGATATATCTTTGGCCACATAAAATGTGTGTATCAGCCATCAAATGGACATAATTTTTTTGTTTTAATGGTATCTTGTTGGAATAATTATATATGTCATAGATTCAAGGTTTTTTTTATAGTTGGTGCAAAATAGAAGGTGTGCAAATTGATCAAAGCATGATGTGGGATCAAATAGACACTTTGACTTTGGTTTTAGAAAATGGATTTCTATTTCACCATAATGGATTCATACATAGTGAATATGATCATTAATTATTTATTCAAGTGCATTGAAATAAATTGATAATTATCATTCTCTATTTTGATGACATCTATCATAGGTAATGACCAAAGTCATAAAATGGGAATGAAAAGACAATTAAAAGATAGGTTTGAGATGATGGATCTTATACTTGTTCACTAATATCTTAGAATATAAGTAACTCATAAAAATCAAATCATTTTCATTGCTCAAACTAAGTATATTTCTTAGTTATTAACAAGGTTAAGTATGAATGATTTTAGACCTCCACTTAATCAATAGGAAAGTAACTTACAATTATTTAAGGATGATAGTGGTTCAATTTTTTATGGGAAAAATATAGTCAATTAGTGGGAGGTTTAATATAATCTATGAACACTTGCCCTAATATCTCTTTTGTGGTGGGTATTTTATCAAGTTTTCTACACTAGCTTAGATAAAGTCATTGGCAGACAAAAAATTACTTCCCTATATTTAGGGAATAAAAATATGTGGCCTTAATTACCAAAAAAATAAGAAACTAATTTTTTTTGTGTATTGGAATGCTAATTTTGGTAGTTGTGTGGATGAAAGAGTGTCCATATCAGGATACACTATGCATATGGGTTTAACTTTCTTTATGCAATACTAATAAAAGAAAGATATTATGAAAAATTCATCAATAGAATTAGAATAAGATGTTTCATGGGTTTCTTATAAATAAATTCTTATCTATGTTTCATACTTGAGGATCCTCAAGTATCTCCAAGTGTTTATTTAACTTTATGCATTAACAATCAAAGTTTAATCAAGATGTCAAAAAATATAATATTTCATGCAAATTCTAAACACATGGATGTTAAGTATCATAAGTTGTGAATGCTTGTGTTGAAGAAAACACTTGAACGAATATTTTCCCAACTAAATATCAAAAAACAAATATTTTATCAAAATCCATTGATATGATACAATTTGAAATTTTTATAAAGCATATTGGTATGTGTCCAAATAAAATACTTTGGATTATAAGAGATTTATTAGGACTCGATACAAAGTCTTAACATTAACATAGTTTTAATAATTTAATATCATTTATAGAATGGGCATGTTTATTTATATAAAATACACACCATTCTAGATAAATTAATCTTACTTAAGTTAATTAGCTAAATGGGTTGTTAGATATTTAGGGCATATTCCCATAAGATTTTAATGGATTTTAGATTATTAAAATTATTTAATTTTCCATTTATAATAATACTATAAATCTCCCTTGATGTCTATCATTCTAAGATGATCACGATAATCGACGATCTCCCCTTGGATATTTTTTCCTTCGACGGTGATCTTTGGTGAGAGTGACCACTAACCATCAACACTTGGAGATATCAGTTTGTAGCATCACTCATAGGATGGTTCATATCCTTAAAAACCTAAGACATACTCTATATACTAACTATAATAACCATATCTATAGTGAATGGAACCATGAACCTTTGGCTGTGACTAAGTGGCATGGTCACTAGCTCCCTCAATTTGAGGGTAAAAGTGCTTATGCACTACTCCAACTAACTTTTACATAGTCTAAAAATTTTGAGGTCAATAATTTGAGGTGGTGGGGGATAAATATTAAGGTAGGGCTATAAGTGGAGGTTTATGCTTTGTATGAATCTCTAGTTCTATCTATCTAACCCTTATCCCACTGAGACCAACCACTAGCTATTACGGGGATCTATGTCTTATCCACCCATAGAATGGTTTTTTGGGCCATGATCTATTCTATAAAAAATTAATAAAATATTAATAATTGGTTCCCAAAGATAATAAAAATAGTCATAATTAAAAGGCGATCATCTTGAAGTCCTCATCGATGCTTTAACCCATGTTCTAATGCCAAAATTATAACACTACCTCAGACACAATACATAATAGTACCAATGATGTTAAAAATACATAATTTTTTGGATTTAAGTATCAATACAAAGTTAACACTACCATCACACCCGCCACACACACACACACACACACACACACACACATTTATGCATGCACATGTTATACACTATAGATAAATTTGATTTCATCTAAACTAAGATGTAATAAAGGTCAAAATAAAACTATTATTAAGGAGCATGGTGCTTAAAATAAAATTAATAGGTACATTAACACTACCACAAATATTATGAAGTTTTCTAACAAATAAAAATTTCCATAATAAATAGTTAATTTTCTAAATGTTAAATTAAATAGCCGACAGTTTAAAAAAAGATTAAAAATTTAATACAAACCACTAAAAGGGAGTTTTTGAAGTCCTAATTTAAATAAATAAATTTTTATAATAAAGAACAAATTCAAGGTATCTGGATAAATTAAAATTAAATACCCACATTATAAAGATCATTGAAGTCAACATTAATATAAATCATTTCATCTAAATGATAAAAATTGAAAAGAATATCCTAAGATTAGAAAAATCCATCTAAGCCCTTAATATATCTAACCTTGAAGTTTTTTCCTAAAATTTGTTTTTCAACTCATAAAAAACTTGAATCTATTACATCCAAACACTTTTTTCTAGTGAACTCAGGCAATCTCTACAAGTTATAATGATTATTTTTCTTTTTATTATTTTCTCTATAATATTCCATTTTTTTTTCACAATGATATAGTAGTGAAGGGTGAGGAAGAGGGATGCTAAAACCTACCTCAAATCTTCCATTATGATAATACTCCCTTCTCTTCGAAGCCATTTTTCCTTTGATGTTTTCAAGCTCATTTTTTGGAAAAATATTTTCTCAATAAGGAACTTGTTGTTGAGGTTAACATACCCCCATTTTTTAAAAATGAGGACACTTATTCAATTTTATAAAATGTATTAGAATTTGTGCATCTAGATTGATTAAAATTGCATTATTTAATACCATGGTTCTCATTTTATCTTAATTGACATGTTTACACATGGTCCTTGTTATACTTTATCTAATATTACTAATGTTGATCCTTGTTTCCATCTTGTAGGTTTAATGGAGTGTCATTGGAGTGAACATTATTTAGGTTTTTGTGCTTTAATGTTAACTTAACCCTTTTTTGACTCAGCCTTTGGTAGTTTAGTCAATTGATTAATTATGTCCAACTAATTTTTAAAACCCTTAGTCTAATATATTTTAGACTTAGTTCATTTTGTAATCTATTCAAATTTATGTAGGATCCATGTTTATGGGGGAACATTTTTACATTCTAAGCCTAGATTAAAATTTAGACTAAGTCCTAATTATGTTTATTAATAAAACAAAGAATTTAATCTAAAATTTTATGCTAAGTGCTTTATAACTCAAAACCTCACCTAGTCTATTTTATTATTCATAGGGACAAAATAAAAGTGGGGGAACTTTATTATGTTTTTTAACTTAGTTTAAACTTTAGCCTAAGTATTAATTTTATTTATTAAATACAACTAAGACCTCAATCTAAAGATTTTAATCCTAAGTTTCTTTATATTCCTTGAGCCCTAGCTTAGTTTATTTTCATTGCCAATAAGAATAAATCAATGTAAACATGGCAGGTGACAAGATCTTGAAGCTTAAAAGGGAGATCGATAGGACATTTACATCATCTTGGGTCAAACTATTAAATCTCTCAAGATGGAATGTTGCAGTGAAAAGTGTCACAATCATGGAAAATAAATACAATAGTATAGTGGTACAAGACAAAGTCAACATGTCAATGTCTTTAGAGAAATCCAAGAGTGACAAATGTCATGATTTTGGTGACTTAAGGCAAAATAAAAGGTCTAAATTTAGTTGGATGTATAAATAACATAATAATGTGGATAGAGATTGATGGAGTGCATTGGTTTGTGCAAAGGAGATCTAACAATGCGAGATGAGGTGGACTATTCAAAGGGCCTAGAATAAATATAGTAGTGACAAGTGTCAGAACCATATTAAATGGAATAGAGATCGACCACTGGCATTCAATCTCCAAAATCCATATCTATGATAAGTAAGATGTCAACAATTGAAAGAAATTAGATCTAATGAGAGCTTTCCAAATGGTGAAAAGGCATTAAGTGATGGAGTGTATTTGCAAGGTGCACAGAGAGACCACAAAGTTGACATGTGGCACACTCTCAAGATCTCATATGGAAGGTAAATGGACCATAATAGAGTCAAGGCTGGGAAGATTTTTGATAACTTAATGGTAAAAATTGATCAAGATTCAAAACTACACATAAAGGTGACATGTGTCCAAAAGTGACAAATGTTCACACTCTAAAAATTAATGAACAATATGGCATGGTGATGCCATATAATCAAGAAAATTAATATTACAAAATTCTATAGGCCCACAAATATGAATGGTATAAATGTGCAATCAAAACATAATCTAAGTCACATAAAGCTCATTATTTAAACTAGAAGTTGTCATTAAAAATCCACATAAACCTTTAAAAAATCCCTAAGCATACATATTGCCATAATATATATTTAATTACACTATATTGAGTTGAGAGAAGGTATAATTATTATCTACAAATATATAATTAGATAAGGATTATAACAATGGTGGCACATAGGCATGTTTCAAAGGAATATCTCAAGCTATATTTGACAACAAATGCTAAAGGTTTTATTTTCAAGGACATTGAGTTAATTATTGTTACCTTGAACACAGGAGATAATAATTGGTCAAAATTGTTTTGGAGAGTTGAAAACAAGTTATCCATCACTAGGGAAGAAGAGAATAATCTCTCAACCAAAGGTTTCTATGATGATATTTTGGAAATCCAAATGGTCGGTCTACATTATGCAGTTGTAAAACTTGAGGTAATCCATTGCATCGATATTATTTCTCCCAATTTAAATAAAATGAAGATAGATAAATGCATGATAACTAATGAACATACTCATAGGAAAGTGGCTTACATTTTTCTATTTCATTTGAGTCCTATTATAGGTTACCTAAACCCAAAATTCACCTAGCCTCTATCAATTCTTGGGCTAACAAACACAATTTGATTGAAACCCTTTGCCATGTGGTTAGATTTTGGGAACCACATATTTTTAGACGTCAATAAGAACATTACTATTAGCTAGTTTAGACTAGGGGTCATAATGGTAATGACAATGTTAAACAAGTTGTGTGTTAATCCAACCATTACATATGTAGATTGAATATGGGTGCCCATGGTCTAATTTATTTTTGAAAAGGTAATTGTTACTATTTTAGAGGATATAATCAATATATCATTGAGTAGATAAATATATGTAATAAGGCATAATAAGAAAACTCAGTTTTACATGATGTCTTACCTCCTAGATGTGCTATGTGCAAAAAAAAAGATTCCAAGTTAGAGGGAGTGGTCTTCAAATAGGATCTAGATAATTTACCAATATTATTATAAGATACACATCTAAAAATATAGGGATCACAATCAATTTATATGTCATCATATCTATCCAACCTTGACATAAGCTATAACTATTATCCCCATGTCAAGAATTAGTCAATTAATCAAGAAATATATAGAGGCAATGGTAGATATATGGTTGTATCCATATTGTATAGTCATCAAGATTGAGGGAACTCAAAATTATCCCCTCAAGATACCTATCCATGTTCTTGATGAGTTGGATTAGCAAGAGGTACCCTACCAATTATTCCATGATGTTAGTGGTCTTTTCAAAACAAAAAGTAAGGGACTCCTTCACAACCTCCCCATGACCATTGGAAAGACAACCTTTAAACAATGGGATAACATTGAGGCAACATCAAATCATAGATCATATTTCAATTTATAGATTGGTAAACTTAGACAATGGGACCCTTATGGGAAGGTGAAAGAGAATTTAAGAATCAAAGGAATTTTTAATATACCATATGAACATGATCTTGGTGCCTTTGATCCTATATACATAAAGGCATCTACATACTTTGATGTCACTAGAAGGATGAAGGAACATAGCCTAAGACCTATGTCTAGACTAGAATGAAATCAAAAGGTGGATGACTTATGGTAATTAGAATCAGGACAATACCATTTGATAAGTGAATAATCTTATAAGAATCCATCAATTAGTACCCAAGTAGAGACATAGATAGAGCATAGGCCTAAGGAGAAAATTCCAAATGAATTAGCCTCTAGCTCATCAGCTAATGAGACTCCCAAAGTAGTAGAAAAAGAGACAAATTAAAAAGTACATATGATAACTATAGATCCTCAAGAGTCTATTGAGGATTCACTAAAGATGTTGTCTATAGCATACACAGACTTAGATGAAGAAGAGAATATTATTTTTGAGGAAAATAATGATGACAAAGGGAAATATTTGGACTTAGTTCCTATTGACACTCCAAAAATAAAAGTTGAGCTAGCTATTGTTCCAAAAGAAAAGAGACCCAAGGTGACTATCACTACTCCTTTAAGTGAAGTCAGTATGTTCCATGAAGAGAAATTGTTATATGAACCACCAATTATAGATTGGTTATTGTATGAACCTATATTGGAGAGAGTGCCCACTATATATCATCCTTGGGATATGATTAAGGCTATTAAAATTCCTATACATCAAGAACTTAAGACATGGATAATTACCTTACAAGAGGAGGTAAGATTATTAGCTACACTAGGTGATTCAAAATCTGCATCACAAGCTAATACTCCTATCCCATAGGTAATTTAATCTAAAGTTTGACTTGAATTTGATTCATAAACTACTAGCTTGAAAAGAGTAATAGAGAAAAATGTCATGGCAAGAGATGAAGAAATCACATATCAAAAGGTAGATCCTTTGACCAATATGACTTAATTAGGAAGTTATTGACCTGGTGAGGATGCTTTTTTTGAAAAAGATGTGTTGAAACTAGCCCAAGCATAGACCAATTAGTTACAAGCTACCATCAAGGGCTTGAAATAATAGAAGAACTTAGAAGAGAAATGAAGTCTATCAATGCCAAGAGACATTGTCAAGAAATTTGAGACCATTATATATGACTTATTTAGCTCTTTGAATGTTGCAAGATCTAAGCAAGATGTAGTGAACAAGCATAGTTCAATGGCTATAGGAAAAGTTTGCCAATGGAAGGATTCAAATAGTAAGGTGAAGGAGATGATCATTGCATTAATAGAGGATCAAATTCTTGGGTTTAAGATAGTTGGCCTAGATCACAAGATGATGGCAATGGAAATATTTATAGATAAGATCAAATCTTTGAACAAATGGTCTATATAAATAGAATATCTTTCCAATGATCTCAAATAATTAGAAGATAGGATGATGCACATATTAGGGAGCCTAATCGAGGATCCTACCACACTCAGTCCAATTGGTTTAATCATAGATGAGGAATTAAAGAAAATAGCTATGCAGTTCATGCATGAGGTAAAGAATCAAAGTCAAGGAAAGATAGGTACAGATAATAAAAGCATCATGGACATGATTCTAATAACTAATGAGAATATTAGTGGTGGAAGGAGTATCAAAGAGTCATTAGATAGGGAAAGTAAATATCTCAAGGGCTTGATAGATAAGGAAAAGGAACTCTTCATGAAACCCATTGTCAACCTCAAGTTGATTAATGAGCAACACTACATAACAAAGATTCTATAGTAGATGTAAAAGACTACAATAACAAGGGATTCGTAAAGTCAAGTTTTTTGAATTCAGAATATTATTTTTTAATTAAAAATATATATTTTGAAAAAGGAATATTTTTTAAAAATCATTTGCAACATTGTAAAGTGCATTGCTTATAGGTCAGTCCTTTACAAAGTGTCATTAACTCTATCAGGAAGTCAATTCTAAATATGATGATTATTATTATGGAAGGATATGCCACATGAAGGAAAAGTTAATTGCATGCAAATGGCTATGAATCTTCCTAACAAGAGCCAAGATGCCTCCAACATAAGATACAAATTGTAACCACTACCCTTGAGACTCCCACTCCAAACCAAACTATTCACACCAACCACTCTCTCACTCATACCCCTGTTATACAATATAATCCTAGATCTAACACCATTATTGGCCTGAATAAACTCATAAAATCTCTAGTGGGTGGCATTCATGAACTAGAAAATAACCAATGATCACTGAGTCAAGAGATGGGCCCAAGTTATCTTAAACAAGCTCATCGTTCCCCTTCTCCCATCCAAAAAATCTCATCAACCACTAAAATAGAAAAATTACATGCTTCCACCATAACAAAAGCATATGCCCCCACCAAGTTATGCCTCTAACCAACACCTCTAGGATGTCTTTATTCATGGGTTTCCCAACTTAGATGCTTCTAAAGCCCCTCCATATGATGAATCTCCTATCTAAAATATAATGAGAAGCATATACACTTTAGCTTCTCCTTTTCAAAATAATGTAGTGACTGACAATCCACCATTATTTACCACTCTAATTTATGTGCCTCTCATCTACACCCCCTCCATAGATTGTTTATACAAAATGTTACATATCCCTATACCATGTGTAGACTATGTATACCCCTCCTCAACAAACCATCAATCCTCTTATGTCTAAAAATATTCCCCTACTTTCATATGTTTTCCAAATATACTTAGTCAAATAAATATTTTTTGGTTTATTATTTTTGACCCTATCAAGTTTCCTATATCCCTTATACTTATCCAACTAACCCCTATGTTATCCCACCTTTCCAATCCTATCCTACCATGTAAATAATTGACTTAAACAACATGGGGACATATGTTGTGTACATTAAGGAGCCTCTTAGTCTCAACATACGATGGGTTCTTCTCCCATATCTCCTAGTAAACCTTCGTGACTTCAAAGGGTAAGGATATCCTAGCACACATGTCAAGGCTTACATTATAACTATCAAAGAAATCCTACATTGGGATGGGGTTTTTCAAAAAAAATACCTAAAACCCTAGAAAGAATATATCTTGATTGGTATTACCACCTCCCAAAGGGGCCAATTCATTTATTAAAACAATTAATGGTTGAATTCATTAAAGCCTTCAACATGAACAAGCTCATCAAGACTTACATTTGATTATTCATTCATATCAAAAAATAAAATAATGAATCGATTGCCCATTTAATCATGATATGGTGGCAAGTTCTATATTCATTTACCAGTGTTCCTTATAATGATTAATGGGAATTATGTGACCTATTCCTCCACTCCCTTAATAAGGAGATGAGGGAAGATGTCCAAAAATTTCCTTGTAAATCAAAAAGAAGCTCTTGAGAGTGCCTTATGTATTAACCAAGTGGTCGTTGAAAATAGTCAATAAGCTAACAAGACCAACAGACGCATCATCATCCCAAACAAAAAAATGAGATATTTAAAAATGTAGGCAAAAATAACACCAATAACATAGGTCCCATGATCCTTCATTGAAATAGAAATAATACCATTAATGACATTATTGATCCAATTAAAAATACAAACCTAATTAACAATAATCATTACCAACTCATGACCAACACCAATGTCAATAATAATATAAGTTATAGGAATTTAAATCCCCCACCTTCAGAACATGCAATTGATTTCAATTGGATACAACCACATAACATGTATCCCCAAAATAAAAATCAAAACTAGTATTAACATGTTGAGCAATTCCCCCAATTATATAACCAACCCTATTACCAAATGAATAATTAGCAAGGGTTTTAGTTAATGAGGTCAAACCCTGAGGACTAAGGATTGTGATCATAATGTCTATTATCTCTTACACTATGTTATCAATCATATACTCAAAATAGTATGGAGTATAATAAATTCATCCAAAATCTCCTTGAAGATCAAAGGAAAATATTTGTAGAAATGTTCATAAGGAATGCTTGAATAAGCCCCAATGCCCTTCAAAATAGTCCTATCATCCCTCAAAATTAGAATCTCTAGATCTACAAAAACCCCTTTCTTAACCGTCAAGCACATCTTATCAAAAATCAATAGTAATGTAGCCCTCATAACCACCAATTAAACACAACCAACCAACAATAACATGTAATTAGGGTGCCAAATATTCCACATCTAGAACTACTAATATTGATACCCTTCCTCAGTTAGGAGTCCTAGGAAATACCATAATGATAGTAGTTTTACATTTATAATTTTAAGAATAGTCGAATACCATTACTCATAGTAGATAGTATAAACATATGAGTCCTCATCCATTAAAAATTATAGAAACTAGTTCTATCTCTAAACTGATGGGGAACAATGATCTAATCTCAAATATTAATAAGATGTTCTCCCACATTTCATTTATTTATTTACTCAAAAACTCACCTACTCATCAATTGCCCTTATTTAATGACTTAAGTTTGGTAAAAATGTCTAGCATTACTCCCCCATCATAGGATTAGATCAACCACTTTGATCTAAATACATTTCCACCTAGTCAGGACTCTCGAGACATTGGCTATTTATTTGATTTATATAGTTTTATTCTTGACTCTAAGATGGCAAGGAGGGGGATCCAACCTTGTTTTTAGAAGTTTATATTTACAAAAACATATATAAATATAATTATGGTTGAAGATGGAGAAACCTTAAATATCTTCCCCTTTTCCTTCCTATAAAATCTTGGTTATGGAAAAATCAACTATTTCAAAACTCGTAACACCTTATGAGGATAAGTATACTCATATGTAATTTTATAGGAACCATTTTTCTCCTAGCCACTCTAGGCCCTAAGATAGTGCTAACTCATTTATATGTCATAGACAAAGATATCACCTATAACATGATCTTTGGAAGACCTTAGATACACATGATGAAGGCCATTCCTTCAACCTTGTTTGATAAAATCTAATTCTTGAACCTAGCGAAGGTTTTTGTATCCCATCAGGATTCTAAGCCTTTGTATATGCTACAAGTAACCATACATAAGAAACATGAGATACACATTAAATACCATCTACCTACTAATTACGTCACAAAACCTTTGTAGTTGATCAAAGTTACTGAACCCATAAAGCCGAAAGTGGTTATATTAAATAAAGGGGATGCAATCCCTCAACATTTTATATAAGATAATATAAAATAGAAGGATTTAATGATAGATGAAAAGGTCACTAGTTTAAAGCTAGTTAGTAGTTTGGTAGTGTCCATAATGTCTATAGCCAAGATCATAAGTCTCTTAGAAAAGGACATGGCAATCATCCATCCATTTGACCCATGAGGTTTATGAACTTATAACTTCTATACGTATCACAACTAGGGACCCAAAGAGGATTTATCTAGATTAATGGATACTTTCATGATAGAGATGTTAGACAATCCTTCATTATAAGAGTTAAATTTGATGTTCAATCTTAATTTTGAATAATAAAATTCACAAGAGTTATCCAACAAAAATTTCCCTTCAAAAATTTCATTGGTCATCTCTAAATACGGAAACATAAATTAATATTTCTATAATTATTTATTTCATATAGTTTTTCAAAACATTCCACTATATTTTAAAATTAAAAAGTATAAATGTTACCAACATATTTAACTCTTGACAGATTAAAAAGTGTAAATGTTACCAATATATTTAACTCATGAAAATTCCAATGAGTCGAATTCATTAATTTATTTTTGGAAAAATAAAATAATAATATTTTATTTAACATATTTTCATCAAATCTAGCATAAAATTTCAACATAACTTGGCGTGTCAATTTAAAATCCATTTATGAACAGTTTTTTTAGGGAACTTTAAATTCTAATTTGTTTTTTAATAATTTTTTTAATTGAAAATCATATCTTTATTGATTAAAAAAATTTATAGTACAATGCTAGTCATATGAAAAAGACAAGTGGAGAAGTTACTTCCCAAAGGCCAAGCCTTACCAGGTGAAATAGACTAAAAGGCTAGAAAAAAAGAAAAGAAAATACAAAAATCATGAATGGCCAAATCCCATAACCACA
>JARHVA010001890.1:1080000-1085000 GCA_037957365.1 Torreya grandis
AATAAATTAATATATTTATTATGATATAAGATATTTATTTAGAGATAACCTGATCTTTTTCATTTGAAATGTATGATAGAATCCTATAAGTAATACATAGACCATATTAGTTTATTGTTACAACCCTAAATACTAATTTTATTACAAATTCAAACATGAAGGTAATTGAGACCAATATGAACCTATTTAACCTAACTCTAAGCTTAAGATGTCATTTACAGCTAAATTATCCCATGTTTCCTAAGATATTGAACCAATTAGTCATTTTTTTAAATTAGTGATGTAATTTTGATGAAATTAAACCTTGTGAACTTGATTTTGCCTATATAGGATGTAATTTGGGTGTCAATTTACTCCAATATCATAAAAAAATAAAGCAAACAAACCACCAAGTCAATAATAAAGGAAATTGGTGCCAATTTGAGTGCTTTGAAGCTAGCTACAAGAGAATGACATGATTTAGGGATAAATTAGGTTTTATTTTGTCATGAATTGATCAAATTATTCAATTAGTACAAATGGGGACCTGATTTGGGCAAAACTATGTCGTGTAAACCTAATTTATGGGTCAATTGATTGTATAGGATGCAACATATAGCCTTAACAACCATAATTTTATTATAAATGAAAACATGAAGGTAATTTGGGCCAATATAAACCCATTTAAAGTTACTACAAGTTTACGATATGGTTCGTAGGGCTAAATTAGCTCTTTTTACTAACATATTTATCCAATTAATTGATTTATATACTGATTGCTACAAGTTGGATGAAATTGAACCTCATGAACCTAATTTTTATTATATTATAGTAATTTAGGTGTCAATTGACCAAAATATGGTAACAAAATAAAATTATAAAGTCCACCAATTCAATCAGGAAGGAAATTAGGGCCAATTTGAGCCCCTTCAACCTAACTAGACAAGAGAAGGACACAATTTGGGGATAAATTAGTCCTACATCTATCTAATTAGTATTTTTTTGTAATTAGAGATGTGATTTATGTATAAATTAGTCATGATTTATGGCTCAATTGATTGTATATGATGTAACATATGTGTAAATTGACCCTAGAACTATATCGTAGATGCAAATATAGAGGTAACTGTAAAGGATTACTTGAAATAATAATATATCATACGTTTGTATCATTTAATATAATCATATATAATAAAAATATGGTATACGATCATAATGGAATACTATATATAGTGTGTATGCATTATTGTTTCAATAGACAACATGTCATTGTCCAACATTTAGTTTTTAGGGTATTTCAAGAATTCTAAACCCATACACATCCTCTACATCTTTCTACATTTTCTAGAGAAAATACAAGAGAATCAAATTTTTCTTTAGGTACCCAAGCATCAAAAGAAATCAAATTATTCATTCAGTCCACACTATCAAAAGGAATCAAATTATTCTTTATCTAATCATGGGTGATGGAGATCTTTCAAATAAGAGGAATACATTAAAACATAAAAAATTGGAGTAATTATAATAGTTGAGAGATAAACAAAATGTATGAATGAAATAATTTCACTAGAGAAAAGGTATAAACACTATCCCTTGTGAGCCAAATGTCATAGATAATGATGAAATTACCAATAATGAGTTCAATAAGAATGGGGCATGTTTACCTTGAAGTCTAAATTATGTTGAATTTCCACATTCAAAATATAACATTTTGTATTTTGTGGATGATGAGTCTATACATGATGTTTTAGCCCTATCAAAAAATATAATTTCATGGAAACATATAATGATGAAAGTAACAATGAATAAAATGTTATCACACAACTAAATAATGAAACTAAAAATGAAGAAACTTGTAGTGAACATAATTATTTTGAAGCACGTTGTAAAAAAAATCCACCATTAACAACCCTCCAAGGATTGTGTATAGAAAAGGCAAGTACTTAAACGATTTTGATGAAAATATTTTGAAGCAAATGCATAAAAAATGTCTAACCACCATTCAAGAATACTAGAAAAAAAATTAGGATAATTTATCTAATAAATTAGATTTTAATAGTCAAAAATGTCAATTATTTATTTCATTGATGAAATTAATTAAGATGATACCTATAGTTTACACCCTAATACTAATAACATCAAATATGGATGATGAAAATAATGAAATTATTGAAAACCTACATAATGCATATCATACTATAGGTCTGAGATCACACAATAAAGATCATAATGATGCCTGATGTATAATTAAAACTTGTGTAATAAGTAGTCAAATAGGGAAAATTATTGATTTCAGAAATTTGGTGAGCACAAGATATAATTAGAATAACGCTAATGAAATTAATTTAAAGACATAAAATACTTAATGCCACTAATACCACTAACATCTGGGTATTCTCTAGTAGACTTCCATAAAAGGACAATGCTATAGCTAATTCTCTAAAATATTTACTTACACAATTTTTGAAAGACAATATTATATTTTTACCCAATACAATAGATGTGGTGAAAAGAAGAGATCTTTCTCATAACCATGAATGACATCTGAAACATTTTTTGGATAAGACCTAAACAAAATTGTAATCTAAGTTTTTGGAAAAATATATACAAATTTATATTAGTCAAAGATATTTTGAAATAGCAAAATCATTTTATGAAAAAGTAAATCACACATGCACCATTTGTTTTTATAATAAACATGTTGAATTTTTCACACACTATGATGTTTTTCACCTTATACATTGTAATTTATATACTAATAAGATTTTGTAGGAGTATAACATGGAAGCTTCACAAAAATTAGTTAAGGATTTATTCCAACCAATTTCTATGAAAGCCCAGATGGATAGTTCTTTTATAAAAAAACATGTTATTTTAGAAATTAGAACATTTGTGATGGATTTCCAAAATTAAAATATGAATATCCATGACAAGATTACAAGCACAATTGGACAACAAATAGTTGGTTTGAGTAAATATAAATTTGAGACTTATCAACTAAACTATGGAAAATAATATAAAAGGTGTCAGATTGTTACAAAAAATATACCTATTTTAGATATTATGGTCAAATTCAAGGAGGTATTATTTTATGATTATGTAAGGAAAACACACATAGCTATATGGTTTGATAAACATTAAGGAAAAGCAATGACACATTCCCACTTAGTTATATTTTTAAGTAGTTAGCGTTGCTAATAATTACACATTAAAATCATAAATGGAAGTTCATTTATAGTAGTACAAATCAATATATGTAACCATTTTGTACATATAGTATTGGTGCATGCATAATAAAGTATAGAAAAATATCAAATATTATTAAGGGTATACCATTTATATGTTACTGATGACCAATCACATTGTAAAAAGTACATGCAAGATTATTTTGAGATGCACTATGGATAGTTAACTAAGAGGAAATTTAATTTTAGTCAATGTTAAATTTTATTAGATAATTTCATGTCATAATTGAAAAATGCACAAATGTTTTATTTGTTAAGGAAGATGCACATTACTACTGGTGTAGAACATATTATGAGTTTCACTAAGCTTGGTCATGGAAAAGGTGAGCATGATAGTGTTAGGGCATGTGTAACAAGATTTATTGAAAGAGAGGAGTTGAAGTTTGAATATGGTGTTATTTTCACTGATGTAACAACCATTGTTGACTAGTGTAATGATAAAATGGGATATGGTGATCAAGAAAATTTTATTGTTTGTAAATATTTTTGGTTGATGGTGCTAGAATACTTGGAAAATTATGAGTATTGTATGACTATAATGGGATAATTTGAGTTCCACTCATTTTATAGCTTAAATTTGGGTTCTTATACTATTCATAAGAGACACTTTGCATGTTTCTATTTTTCATGTATGGAATCTATTTCAAATGAGTGTGAGTCATAAGGGTGGGTTGAAGAATATGGTTATAGATCTCTAATTCCAATTGAGACATATAAAGTTACACCAACATTACAACTTATAGATATGATATCATCACATTACTCTAACCACATATCTGATCTAGTGTAACCAAGTAGAAGATTAATCATTATGCACTATTTATCTAATTATCTATCTTGACAATGTCATTATAAAAATATTTTTTTATGATACATGGTATGTTTTTGGAGTTATTTTTGATGAGGAAAATGAAGAGGAAACATATTAATACTTGTGTTGGTGTATAGAGAAAAATAAAAAATTAACTTCCCCAGTCATAGAGAGAGAAAAAATGATTATCCCGTTGGGTGTTTGGTAGTTGATGGAACTTGTATTAGATGATATCCTACAAAAGAAATCATATGTATGTTTATTTGAAGACTTTGAAATACATAAGAAGATGCTACACTATTTAAATTTAGTTCTTACAATAAATATTTAATTGGTCAAATATCATGGGAGGCCATTAAATATGAATATATGGAAAGTTCATGAATTGGACCATGAATCTTTTCTTTCTATTATAAATATTCTAGTAGATCCTAATGCTTCATTAAAATGAGATTCCAAGGTATGTTGACTTGCCAAATATATATGTATTAAATTTTAATAAATTTTATTGATTTTTTAGGTAGTATAGTTTAATAATTTTTTTAACTAATTACTAATAGTTTTTTTAGGTTGATAGTTCCATACAAGATTTCACCTTGACATATTTGGCATTGTTAGTAAATAATTTTATATTCTTGAAGATAAGAGAATCTGAATATAGGTACTAATTTAATAGATAAATGACATTATTGAGGTCAGAATAAGTTGTGGATTTATTGATTGGGCATGATGTGAGGTCAAAAACCTATTTCAAATGTTATCTACCACCCCAAGCATCTGATTAATGCTTGTTTCAAACCACGAAGCATCAGATCTAGAGTTGTTCAATTATATCTTAAAATTTCACAATATTTATTCTTAGTGTTTCCATGTTCTTGAATAATAGTGGAAATGCACAATGAGGTGGATTTGGAGGTCATGATATTTAAATTACATGTCATTTACCTATCTATATGTGTTGAAAG
>JARHVA010001890.1:1092500-1147500 GCA_037957365.1 Torreya grandis
ATTCACAAAAATAATAAAACATTATCTTTTGAATACAAATACAATTGAAATTTAACATGTCAAATATTAAATATCATGCATATGTGTAGTGACCCATGCGTGAAAATAAAATGTATGTAAAAAAATATTGTAAATGAAAAGTATATCATATAAGCCCTCAAAATCATCACCATTATCATCTGAAGGTCCAATGAACATATCACCACAAAATCTATAATGGTAAGGTCCAATATGTACACTGGGTATAGTATCTCTAGTATCAGTCTCAAAAATCCTACTCATATGTTAAACGATCATTTCAGTAAACACACTAAGCATATTTAAAGTGTCAACATCCATGAAATTCT
Organism: Torreya grandis; assembly: GCA_037957365.1. Classification (NCBI taxonomy): domain Eukaryota; kingdom Viridiplantae; phylum Streptophyta; class Pinopsida; order Cupressales; family Taxaceae; genus Torreya; species Torreya grandis. The sequence continues at coordinate 1,092,848 of JARHVA010001890.1, forward strand.
TCACCATAAAGGGGATTTCATGATGAAGTGGATTTTAGGTAGGGACCATTATAGACTGATTAGATATATGACATGCACCTGGTCTATCATATACCAAGCATTTCCCTTTTTGCTAAAATTATTAGTAAAAAAAAATGGGAATATTATTGGGGACAAAATCATATTAGATATTACTTTAAAAAAACAATGGGACCTCATGGTTACATGAGGGGTAATAAAACACCATCCACCATTGGTCCCAAAAATTATTTGTAATTAAATTCTAATGGCATCAGTGGATTGACAAGAATTTTGTGGATATTTTAAAGGGTGAATTGGTTATTGGGTTTATGAATAAGGAAAAAATTATGTATTTTGATATTTTTTTTGTCCTTAACATCTCACTCTAATAGTTTTTTAGCATATTAATCCCAACATCTATTGCTATATGAATCACATCTATTAGTTTGACTCATTATCAAGTAAAATTGACCTAATACTAACTCTCAGGTATTTGCCAAATAGGCACATTGGATTTTGGTCCAAGTGATGTCCCTAATTATTATAATTGTTTATTAATTTTTATTTAATTTTCCATTATTGGTTTAGTCAAATTCTCTTGATTTCTTTGGGGTCTTTTGGGACTATAAGAGGGATAAGAGGGTTAGGTGGTTAAGTGAAGGGTTAAGAGTTGGGATGAGGGTTAGTAAACTATTTAATTGTAGTTGAAGTCACTATTGAAAGAGGTTTTTAATAATAAAAAAATGATTTTTTTTGGTTGAAATCTATTATTAATAGGTTTTGTTTTTCATTGCCTATCTCCTCTCCACTATGGCATTGCCAATTTTTCATGGTAACATGTGATTACAATGTGTTTTCTCCTCCTCCCAAGCACAACACGAATATACTTTACCATAGAGAATGGCAGAACAAAAGAAAAATTGAAGGAGAGTGATAATGTGACATAGGTTTGGTCTTTTTATTTTTTATTTTCATGTTGACATAACATGTACACATTATAACACATACACATTATGTAAATTTCACATAACTCAGACTCATTATAAAGTGTAGGCATTATAATGCATAAGCATTATGAGTTGTATATAACCTATACAAATTATAATGCATATACATTATGGCTTTGTATTTTTTAGCCTAACTTTCTATAACATTTACACGTTACGGTAAATGTCCATAGAATTGACACCTAACTCTGTGCACTTACCCAATATGTGTAATAATAGTATATTTAAATAACAATTAATATGAATGTGAATAGTTTCAAATACTAGTTATCATCTTCCCATGATCATTACTCATTTTAAATTTCCATCCAACCATATTTTTTTGCTTTGAATTAAAACTTAATAAATAAAATTCTTCCATCTTTCTACATTCCTCCTCTTCCTTTGCATTTTATTGGGAAAAGTATTTGTAGTTTTTAGACATTTTTGTTCATACATTTTAGTAGTACTAAATGAATTATCATATGCATATTATTCTACAATATTGTATTTGGTTATATCTTTAGGGTTTAAATTTTTGTGGGCAATACACTCTTGTAAAATTTAATATCATAACAATTGATGAGACTATAATTATGGCCTATATATTATAGTTTTATGCGAACATATGGATTACTTATAGTCATATTATTAAATATAAAAATCCATTTGATATATATTTTGACTCCATTATTACATTATTAATATTTCAAAAGGATGTATTTTGAAGCATATGCTCAACCAAGAATCTTATTATTTTATTTTATTATAATATGCATACTAAAACTATGTATTGGGTTATGTTAGATGTGTTATTTTTCATGGTAAACTGTTGTTCATGGAACTATTTATTATTTTCATTGTTGAATTTTGCTATTAGTAAATGCAATAAATTGATGGTTTGACTGCAACTGTGAAGGATAATATCTTGATGGTGTTCATTAATTAGAGACTAATATCATATACAAAAAACTAATTGATATGCATTTCAACTCCATTATATCAATGATAATGTTTATAATGGATGAATTTCATAGCATATGTTAAATTAATAATCCTATTATTTTTACTTATTCTAATATGCATAGTAAAATATTGTATTGGGTCATGTTAGATGTGTTATTTTTAATTTTGAAATGGTTTTCATACAAACATTTCCCTTTTGTCATAGTTGAACACTATTACTAGGAAGGATAATAGCTTGATGGTGTGATTGCATCTAATAAGGATAATATCTTTATTATTTTCATTGGTGGGATACTAACATCCCTCAAAGATCAAGAAAAAGGATATATTAAAAATTTAAAGAGTTTAATATTATATTCTAACTTTCAATATTTAAGATATTTAGTTATAATATTTAAAATTATTGATTGTCTAAAAGGAAAGACATAATTAAAATAATAATCACATAATTAAAATAATAATCTAAGTTGAATATTATGAAATAAGGAGTGTGAGCCTCTAGATATATCCAATTTATGTATCATGAATAATGAAAACTATTATCATTTATTTCTTAAAAAATCTTACTTTATAAATAATTATTTTTCTCAATGATACTTTATTTGATTGGTCCTGCAATGTAGGGCTTAAATTTGACAATCAACCTTATATATAAATAAAAAACCATGCGAGTTATCCAATCAACATTTCTCTTCAAAAATTACATCTATCATCTCTAAAATATGAAACATAAATTTATATTTATATAATTATTCATTTGATATAGTTTTAATAAACATCCTTGTACATTTTGTAATTAAATATTTTTAATGTTACCAATATATTCAACTCATGCAAATTTTAATGAGTTAAATTTATTAATTAACTTTTGAATAAATTAGAGGAATAGTATTTTATTTAACATACATTTAAATAAATTGAAATATTAATTTAATTTTTTCAAATAGAATATGATTATGTATTAAAAAAAAATTTAATAAAAAGGTTGGATAATTATATATATTTTAACATAAAATTAAGATCAATCTTTTACAGTTGATCAATGCATCTCTATATATCTATATCTAAGATTTACATTTTATGGATGACTAGAGCAATATGAAGGAAAAATGAAAAAAGATATTTATAAAAAAATTACCCATGAAATACTAATAAAGTTCATAACAATAATTATTTATTCAATAGAGTGATGACATTTTTTTAATTTCAATTTGCATGTGATACACTCTACTAAGAAACATTCCATCAAATTTAGCTCATGAATTATCTAACTAAAATGTGTGAGAGGGAACATTGTTATATAAAATTGACACTCACTATAACTTGGCTCAAATATATGGTCATTTTGAGGAGTGTAGAATCAGTCAAAGTCAAATAAAATATAAGAAGTAAAATTTCACTCGTGATGAAGGAGAGCATTATGGATACATAAAAAACAAGAGGGAAAATTTTAAACATGACAAAGGCTATCATTTTAGATTTAGTATATTTTTTTCTTGTTAGATGGTATAAAACTCCAAATATGATGTATATTTTCTTCATTATAGATGCTGTAATCATATGATAGGAAATAAAGACTTACTTGTAAATGTAAATTCATCTCTATTGGTACCCCTTGCCTAGATTAATGAGTATGAGTAGTTTCCTGACCTTTTCTCTTCTTGCAAAGTCTATATAACTATCATTGGGCTGGTATTTTACCCAAGCCTTTTATTTAAATGGGGTCATTTTCATACCTCATGGGGGATATTGCTAAACCCACCTTTGTTATTGGTCATGTTAGACTTAGTGTTGGCCATATTATTAAGGCGATGGTGTTCTAAAGCCACCTCTAGGGGGTGGATGGATCTCCCCATGTTATACTATCTCAATATCAATAAATATGCCTCATAATTTTCTATTCAACCTACTTAATTCTTCATATGTTATCCTATGTAATTAATTCTTCTTCTATTATAACCTAAATGGCCTTAGGGTGAATGAGGCACACATATCCTATGAAATTGACATTAATCACTTAAATAAATAAAGTCAATAATATTGTCTCATCCTATGAAAACTTGAAATATGGGAGGAGCTCAAGGAGCTTAGTCTTGTATTCTATGAAATTACCCTCACACTGATATAGGCCATGGAACTCATTAATCCTTTAATGCTAGAAGTGTCAACTAAGGTATCAGTCCTTAAACTAACTTTATAACTACTCCCAAGTAAGGATATCAAGATCTAAATTTTTCTTAACATCCTCTATATCCCACCATGCCAATGTATATCCCCTTAACAAGTGATTAGTTAGTATGGATATAATATTCATGGAGTACCTACAAGTGCTAAATAATCTAGTAACATTACGTAACTAGGGCCAGTCTCAACTCCATTGTGTGGATATAATATGGTGAACTCATGAATGTGATCCTCCTTAGATATACCTCCATTCCTCTCATATTGCATTAGTTATGATCTATAATTATTTATCCTCATAGAACTTAAACGTTTTTGGTAATCTAGATGTGATCAATAATGATGATGATTAACACTACGAGACTTCAATCTACATCATACTTCTTGAGACAACTCTCATACTTGATAAATTATAGAACCCTATTTATGATAATAAACCTTAGCTCTATATTTATCATGAGAACCAGCGTAATGATTGAATAACCCTAAAATTTTGATTGTGTTTGAGTGGCACGTACACTAACTCCCTCATCTAGCAGTGATAGGGGTTCTTGTAAAACCCAGAATAACTTATTGTTAGCCTTTTAAATATTTTTTTCCAAATTTATTTTGGGCCTCTAATAGGTTAGGTCATGGTAAAAATCATGGATCCAAATGCTTTAGTTACATCTTTGGTTCCATATCCCTGAACCTTGGGCCACTAAAATCAACCTCTAGAAACTTTAGGGATCTTCATCCTATACGTCTATCAGTTAATTGCTCTGTCCCACAATCCATCCTATGAAAAATACAAAACTTATTAGTAACACATCCCTTTAAATAAACAAAATTAAAAAATTTACAATAAAAAAAATTAATACCCACAACACTTAATTAAAAATAAAGGCTTAATAAAATAAGTACTTTTCTTTTCTAATATATTATTATTAAAATCCACCTCATTGGAGATATTGTTTACACACTTTAAGGTAACCTTGATAAATTCCAACTACCAAAATAAATATAATGAGGAAGAAGCCACTATTATGCATGGGAGAACAACACACTTTAGGTCTAACATGAACTCAATTGTTACAATCCAATGCCTAGCTTATAATGTTTTCATCGGTCTCTAGCTTAATGAAACTCAAAAAGGGCATATTATGGATTACGTATTTAAATATTCCTCATTATTAGAATGGTCATTTTAAGAATGTATTTTAATACATCTAACAATTAACACACTATATACCTATTAATGAATCTATTCATTACCTCCATAAATTAATTAAATAATTATTTTTTAATTAATAATAACACCACATGATGAGTAATCAATTTTTAATTTTAAACACTACATAATCAAGAAATAATCTATACCCACACTATAGTTAAATATCCAATCTTTATTAAACCATCTTATAAAAAATTTCTAAGAATGGATTGATACGAGTTGGAAGCGAACCATATGATGATTTAATTAAATAACACATCCATACAATGATTAATTGAATAAAAATATTAAGAGAAAAGGGGCCTCAAAATGTATTAGAGTTCCCAAAACATAGATTAATCAAAATATATATTGTTAACTTTTTTTTAATCGTAGGGGAAAACCCTAAATTTCATTTTTAATATTAGAATAAACTTTAAAAAACTTCATTTTCTACCTATGGTTCCTGACACATAGAAGGAAAGAAGTGGAGAGGAAGCTTTGTCATGCTCTTTTCCTCCAACTTCCAATGCTTCTATCGATTCCACTAAGTGCTATGTTTATTATTTTAAATTTACATAGTTTATCATGGGTTATGTTAGAAGGTTACATTAATAATTAATAATAATATTTTCTTTTTGGGTACATTTTTAAATTTTTTTATAAGTATGGATAATTTTTCAAGAGTTATTCAGGTTTGATTATTGAAGATTTTAATATCTAAAAATATTTTAGATATAAATAAGTGTGTATGTATATATGTTATTAAATCCAAGTTTAAAATAGTTATATCCTTTGTGACCTTAATTTTTTATGACACATTAATATCATTTATAATTAGGTTGATTTTTTAGTAATTTATGGTGCTTTAGCACTCTCAAGGGCCTTGTTACTTGTAGATGCCATGACACCTTTTAATGCCAAGATACCTTTAAGCACCTTGGTATATTTAAGACAATATTATGTATAAGGTATAAGGAATAAATTTATAAGCCCACCACACACACATACATCTAGATATACCTATATGTTCACATATTTTTTAAAAAATATATGAAAATTTCTTTTCTTATATTCATTTATTTTTTTTAATTTTAAACAAAATAGTTTATTAAAAAGTGATATAAAATTATTAGTTTTTCAAAATAAAAAACCATTATTTCCCTATAATAAAAATTACATTGGTTTCCCTATAAAGAAACTCTCACAAAATTACAAGATTAAGATATTTTATCTCAAATGGTTATAATGTTCTAATGAATCATTTATTCTATAGGTTTCTTTTACTTCATATTCTAAGTTTACAATTTTCATATTCTAAGTTTACAATAGTTCTAATATTGGTGTGTACCTAACATATCTAGATGGAAATATGTATCTTTATACTTAAAAGTTGTAGTATCCCTACACTAAAAATAGAGTACAATATAAATCTATGATCTTTGTCTTCTAGTTTGCATCAAACAAAATGTTAAAATATTATAGATCTTTGCTTACTCTAAATTGGTCTTTAATCAGATCAATAATAAGTATGAGTCTAAGCTGATTTACCTATAGAAGTACAATCATAGATCTTGGTACTTGATTGAGTCCTTCAAAATATTTAACATCAAATCCATTCCAAGATAACATAACTAGATAATTGATTCACTATTAGCTTCATTTACTAATATATAACCACTCTATGAGTTAAAAACACATAAATTCTTAGTGGAGTTGGTCCATTTCCCATCCATCTAGGATAATGCATGGATAACTTATAGGTGTTCAAGGATGTCTAATATATATTTCAATACATGAACATATCTAGATATTTTTAAATTTAAATAATAGATGGAAAGGATGTCTAACCCATGCATGGTGAGGACTTAAGGGAAGATGGTGTTTTGAAATTAAAAGAGAACTGCATCTCTCTAGGCATGGTATATTTATAATGAGATTATGTTTTAGATTCCAAAGCTTAGAAGAAAAAATCACTAAGAGAAACTAAATCAGCTTTTATCGAATAAAATTTGGGAACTAACCAACACCCTTAGTAGGTAGATGTAGGCCTAAGTTGCACTGAAATTGAGAAATAGAATTTGAGAGACCTACTATTAGAATACAAAGATGTGATAGCCTAGATGTATGAAGACCTAAAACTATTCAGATCAAGATTAATTACTCACACTATCCTATTAAAACTAGATTATATACCTTTTAGGTAGAGATAGAGGCTAGTAAATATAGTTTTAAAAGCTCTTAATTCAACAAAAGTATATAAACTATTATAGATTGGAATAATTTCTACAATTGATAACTCTACTTGGATAGCTAATATTTTACTACTTAGGAGAAAAAATCAAATAAATTAGACTCTATGTAGATTTTAGGAACCTAAACAGATCATCATAGAAAGACAATTACTCCTTTCCCTCACTAGATGACGTAACTTGAATGATAAGTGGATTAGAAATGATTTCCTTCTTGGATAGATTCCTAGGCTACAATCAGGTACTAGTAAAGATAAAGGATCAAATAAGGATTGTATTCACAAAAAAGTGGGAAAATTTTGCATACTTGATGTCATTTTGGCCTAATTAATGCAAGAATATCCTTTCAAATATCCATGAACTTCACTATTCAAGGGTTGGTAGGAAAGTAAATCATCATATACATGGATTATCTCACTATGTTCTCTATCTTTAGAGTTATTGAAGGGAATATATTATTAAATATCATCATCAAACATGGGATCTCCATCTATCCAAATTAGGTGTAGGCCATATTCATGTTGACAGCTCCCATCGACAAAAAAGAACTAAATTCCTTCTTTGGAAAGATAAAATTTGTTCAAAAATTAATTTCTAAATTTTTATAGATTATCAAGCTATTAAATGTTATGATGAAGATAGATGATAAGATAGAGTGGATGATAGAAGCCCAGAGATGTTTCCAAGTCATAAAAACTATAATTGCTCTATCTCTAGTTGTAATTATTGAAGATTTAAGTATGGATTTATATCTTTATTCATTTCCTTTAGAACATGTTATGGTTATTGTGCTCAAATAGAAGTTAGAAGATAATGAACATCCAATGGCCTTCATGAGTACCATTCTCAAGGATGCTAAGTTGAAATAGTCTATGATGGACAAGAAAATTTATTCTCTAATTAAATATATCTACACATTTAGGCAGAATATTATTTGAAATAAAAAATATGCCATTATTTCAAATCTTGTCGTCAAGCTCACACTTGGACAAAATTAACTAGGTTAAATAAGAGGAAAATGGATGGAAAAATTATAGGAGTTTGACCTTGAAATTAGGCCAAATTAGATGGTATGAGTCCATGGGACCATCCAAATAATTATTAATTATAATCCATGAATAAATATTAAAGATGTTAATAAGACTCAAGTAACTAGGGGTGAGTGGTGCACTCAAATCATCCATTACTTGATCATAAGTATGTGTCATCACTAATTAAATAGGGATTAAATACGATCAATCAGGATCAAATTGGCTCATTACATGATCAAGAAAGGATTTTTATAAATAAATAACTATGAAGTCATCTAATTGAGATACATTTTTAAAATGAGGCTACACACATCCTAAACAAATTGCATTAGAGACAGGTTGTGGGCATCCCCTAGGAAACATAACAGCTCATAATATTCTAAGGATGGGATAATATTGGCCTATAATCTTCAAGGACACCCATAATCATGTTAGCACCTACCATGGTTTTCATGTATTTATGAAGAGATAAGTAAATGCTTCATGCCTTAACATCTAGTCATTGAGGGGATTCGCCTTTGTCTAATGGGACTTGGACTTAATTGGGGTGATAAAATCAAACTCTTGAGTAGAAAACAATTTTATTCTCAAAGATACTAACTACTATATGTGGACTGAAGTCGTAGTAACAAAGAATTACAAATAATTTTATGCCATCAAGTTTCTAGAGAGAATATATTGATCAGGTTTGGCATTCCCATTTCCTTATATATGTGATAATGGTCCATTTTTTTAATATATCAAATCTATAGAATGGGCCTATGATAATCAAATCACAATAAATTTCTCTTTGAACTACTACCCATAAGGAAAAAGGGTAGTTCAATCTACCAATAATAATATGATGGATGTCATTAATAAGTCATCATAAATAAAACTAGGAGAATGACACCTCTTATGAAAATATGCATTGTAGGTAGTTATAAATAGGCACAATAAAACCCTCAAGGCTTTAAATTTTTTGCTCGTATATGGACAACAACTAGTCTTTCTTATTAATCTCAAGATACCAATGTACCAGTTCACATAAAAGTACATGGGGGAAGATGAAAGAGTAAAATATATACTATTACACATAGTCCAGATGGAGGACACAAGAGTTAAAACACTAAATAGAATCAATAAACATCAAGATAATATCAAAAGATGATTTTACAAAATATCCAATATCATATCCTTTAATATCTCATACTTGGTGCTTATATGGGATAAAGCACATTAGAATAAAGGACAACATGATAACAACAATCCTTTAGGGATTATAACATATCAATTATTAGAGATCTTAGGTAATAGTGCCTTCCTTTTGAAATACCTTTAAGGTAATGACCTCACCTTTTTAGTCAATGGATAACTTTTGAGTAACTATTTCATGGTTGTTCCAACTAAAGATGGCTTAGAATGACTATAAGTGGAAATGTAGACGTAGGATTATAATAGATTTTTTTATTTCCAAGTTAGATTTCCTGCTTTCTAGAATAAGTATATGTTTTTCAAGACTAGTCCTCCCTAATTTTTATAGTTATTTAAAATATATTAGACATCTTAATTCTAATAAATTAGGCATTCTACATACATTAGATTAGTTTTTATGCTTTGTAGATTTTTTTATAAATCTGTAGAATAAACCAATTGATTTCCTACATGAATATTACAAACTACATCTGAAAAATAAGGGGATGGTTCATAAGGATGCACCACTAGTCTTCATAAGGATTTAATTTAACAATACTAGAGGTTTTGGAGTCAGGGTATGTGCTATGACTAAACTAGGTATTTATTTGATTGAATGCATTTACTAGACCTATGGGATTTAATTTGATACAATAATGCAAATTTTATAAATACTCTCCCTTTCCAAAGATCAACTACACTATACCATTCTAAAACGTGGATGAGTGATAGTAAACATATTATTATACATATAATAGTAGGGATGTATTGAGCAACATAAGTTTTCTTGTACATATACCTAGCTAATAGTTACTCCAAACCTTTCTCCTATATGTGTTTAAGAAAAACTCAATCATAAAAACTTATATAAGGATTTTTTGTGCCCTAACACACACACACACACACACACACACACACACACACACACACACACACACACACACACACACACACACACACACACACACACACACACACACACACACACACACACACACACACACACACACACACACACACACACACACAAACACACACACACACACACACACACACACACACACACACACACACACACACACACACACACACACACCCATTTTAATATTTTAAAATAGGGTCCCAATATTAATTTAACATCCTTTTCCACTCTTATATATCAATAGTCTACGATATAGAAGTTTGAGTACTATGAGCTCAAGGAATTTATATGATAATTGAGAAATTTGCTTATCTATCTTGAATTTTGGTTATTTTCTTAACACAATCCATAGGTTTCATCTCATTTTTTGGAAGATATTTTTGAAAATAAAAACAATCAAATTTGTATATAAGCCATACTATATGATTTAGTCTTTATCTTCAATTTTATTTAAGTATTTATGTACATGGTATGATTTATGATTTATATGACTAATCAGACTGATGTGTTATGCTATTTAGTGATTTATTTACCTATGTTACGTTTTGAATAGGTTATTTCATACTTTGGAATTTTATTAACCATCATGAGGTTCATTATTTCTATTTATCATCACTTTGATCATATGTAGTCCTAAGATAAAATATACAATCCATCCCATCCTCCCAAAGGTGACATTAGTAGAGCTTATAGAAGGGCAACCCTGCGTAAGTGAATTACAGAGAGCCATCCACATGTCACCATCTTGACCTCCCATAGGTGATTTCAATAGAGTATTTTGTATGGGTTATCTTACGTAAGTGGATCACTAAGATCCATATACATGTCACCATCACATTAACTTAGAGCTGACATAATCATGGACCTTTCTATGGATACATCCAGGAAATTAGATCCTAGAGAGTCATCGATATATTATCATCCTACTAACTTGTGGTTGGAATATCAAAGTAAAAACATATCACATCTCAATAATTAGATGAATAATAACATACAAACTTGTGTCCTCCAAAGACACATAAACAAACATCATAGATACCACAGCTAAGTCCAAAAGAGTAGAAAAAAGACATTTGTCATATTAATATGACTAAGCATCTAGAAACATGTAGAATAATACACATGGAATTAAAAAGGTTATGGAATTTTGTTTTATAAATTTAAAATTAAAATGTTATGCATGGAAAATTAATGAAAGCTGTTACAGCTATGGATTTGCAAGAGGTAATGAATTATTGCATTTAATTCTTAGGACCAACACAACTAAAGTAATAGATTTTAAATTGACAAATCTAATTTAATCACATTGATTTCAAGACATTCAAAGTTCATACAATGATTCTAGAGTTATTTTATGATGAATAAATTTATGACTTTTCATAAATCATAAGATTTTTAAACTAGAGATTCAATGTTAACCATATCTCATATTCCAATTCCCTCTACATACTCTATTGTAGGGTTGACTTAGTATACTAATACAACATTTGATTTGATAGTCTTGAACCATGTATTTAAGCATTATTATATAATTTTGGATGTGGTCAAGGAATCCAAAACCTACAAAGTTAAGGACTAGTATTCCATATTCTTGCATAGGTACATAGATGAAATACTAGCCATAAAAGTGGTTAGTCTCCACAAAATGGCGACCAAGCCTAAGGTAAGGTCATACATAGAACTATTATTTGATTTATTTATAAATGGATTTTTTTTTTGGATTAATACTAAACTTCAAGATAAATAAAACACCATCTATATATATCAGTGGTAATGCCTTTGAGAACTATTATATAATTTTGGTTATGAGATCACATAAAGGCAAGATATGGTGAATTTGTTGTTTCTCAACAACAATGTCGATATCAAGTTGTAGGAATGGGCTGGTAACCCAAGGAAATTTATAGTCCAATTTCTTACCTCTACCATTCCTATTTTTGTCTTTAGGCTAGTGGTAATAATTACTATAACCCTTTTAAATATAATATATGGTTTTTTTCCCATTACCTATGTTAATGAGATATGGGCCCCTTTGTTAGACATTATTTCTACATACAACAAAGTTAAAGCTATTTGAGAGATAATCAACTCTAACTTAATTCTTAGAATCAACAATCCTAGAATTTTTGAAGATGGAAACTTCTATATGATGTCATACATAGAGGATGCTATAAATACAAAGGTACACTCACCATTTTACGATCCCTAGAAACCATCAAGAGAGTATCCTCGGAATAGGGTATGTGATGAATTCAACATTCTCCATTTCCAAAGGTTCAAAAATAACATGAAGAGGTTGATTGAAACCTTTTACCCTATAATTTATCAAATAAATTATGATAAAATGTGCTCATATTATCTAATCAAATAAATAAGTCTATTCATAAAATGGGCAATTACTAGTTGTACCTAGAATGCACAATAATAAAAATAGAAAGTACTAGGGAACATCATTTATACCTACCAAGGATTATACCTAATAAGGTTACTAACTAGGAAATTTATACTCAATTGGCCTATATTGTGGATACTAAATAAAGTTATACAAAGTAGGCAACAATACATCCCACCCCTCTCAGTATTGGCAGAATGTAATACACAAGGTGGGAACAACTACAAATTTTTGGGAAGATTAGAAGACAATATGGGTTCAAATTGGCACCCAATAGACACCAAAATATTAAAGGTACTTTTAGAGCACACATCAAGAAAAATGAAAGAAAAATCAAGATCAACTATGGGTACCAATCCTATGGCCATGAAAAAATATTAATCAATGTTCAAGATGATTTTGAAATAGCCATATAAATGTACAAGGCCAACATGTATATGATTATGGTGTAAAATATATATTATGATTTTACCATCACTAGAGAGGATACTAAGATGAAGGAAAATAGTAATGGGTTTCCCAACTTGTCCATCGACCTCTTCTTCAAGGAGAACTAAAAACATAAGAAGAAGCTAGTCCATCTAGGGTAGTTCATTCTGAAGAGAGAATGGAGAGTCCTCCAACTTCCCCTACACATAAAGTTGATGTTGCTTCTCCACAATACACTATTAATGAATAAATTCCTATAAGTTCAAGTGAATTAGCTAGTATATTTGATATGTTGCATTTGCCTCCACTAACCATTGCATAATAGGTAACTCTTCATTCTTTTGTCAAGCACATATTGCTCCTTATTCATTGTCATCACCAACAACATTATCCTAGCCTACTATATAGATAGCTTCACCATCTATAATTCTTCTAGTATTGATTTCTCTTCCCACTCCATCACCATCTACCACCACTATAGTCCTTTCATATCCCATTCCACCTTTGACTTGGCCACCTTCTACTGCTACAAAAATAATACTTACATATGCATGGAAGCCCAAGAGCCCACCTATTTATTCATAAAAGGTGGAAGTAAAGGAAGAATCAATAGAAGTCCTTAAAGATAGGTAAGATAGAATAAGGGGCACACACATATCAAACCCCATCATGGTATATGATAGTGAAGAATAAGAGAGATGAATAACTAGTGAAGAGGACTAGGTCTCCAATACATAAACTAACAAGTCATGTTCAATTAGTGAGACAAGAAAATTATACCTAGAGAATGAATGGATATCTAAGGAGAGTGTCCATATAGGGGGAAAAAGGTTAATTAAAGGATATTATTAGGTTAACCAAAGGGATTATAGCTTGGTAGCCACTATACTATAGTTATGTAGGGAGGGAGATGTAAAAGGAGAGATAGGGTCACAACTACAATCTACATTAGATGGGATATATCTAGTTACATCTCCAAACTCTCCACTTTAAGTTATAATAATTCTATCTACATTAGCTAGTACCCTAGATATTCTTATTTTAGATGTAAGTCTTCCATTTACACATTCTATGGTAACTTACTTGATTTTTACACTCAAAATAGGTATAACATAATCTTCACATTCTGTTGATAAAATAACCCATCCCTAAGATAGTAATGTATTATCAATTTAGCCCATCATATCCCAATCTACTAATATGAATCATAAGGCCACTACTAATATGAATGTTTGGGTCACATATACCTTTATTACTAACTATTTGAAAAATCTATTAAGCACTATAGTGACCTATTCATTATTAAGTATGACTAGTCCTTAGTCCCTTGACACAAATAAAGGGGTGAATTTTGAAAACATGGTGTCTACCTTTATTTTTTTTGTAAAAATTACCCCTCTTAGTCTATCTACACAATTATAAATGCATATTAGTTGAGACACATAGATTGATACACTTATAGTTTTAGTGTGCAAGGTAGAGGGGAAGGCTACTTATATCATATATACACCAAATGTTATTGATTGGAGGAAGGCTATTCTTGATTTTATTATAATAGGGATAACTTCCCCAAAGTCTATGATACTTCCAAGGACATCCCATTCAACTATTGGAGGAGATAAGCCAACTCAGTAAATATAACCTACAAAGCAAATAAATAAAGAAGAGCAACAAGTTACCCTAAATATTAATTCATGAATAAAGCAACTACTATAAGAAGAAGAAACTAGAGACATGACTTAGTAATAACTAAGTAACCTATAGTTAAATTCCATTTTCATAGATAAACAAGTATTTTGAGAAAATTTAAGAAGAAAAATGTGATGGATGAGGGCCAACATACTAAGTTAGAGCAGAGAATTTTTTTTTCTCTCTAACTAAAGGAAGGAAGGTGAATCCTTCAGAATAATATGGGATTAGGTAATACCCTTATAATTTTAAGGATAAAATAAGAGGGTAATCAAGGAAATTTTAAAAAGTTTTGATCAAGCCATGCAGAATTAGTTAGAGGTGAGCACCATCCAAGCTCGTATAGAGATAGTGGATAATTTACGAAGGATAGATAGGAAGTTATTTTATACCATAGGTTTAATAAGGTCCACAAAAGCCACCTTCCAACATAAATGGGGATGCATTATTCAACTATTTAACAATATAAAATATAATGATGAAAATTTGCATTTCATAAGCCAAATAATAGGAAATAAGTATTATGTCCACCTCAATTTAATGATACCATCTAATGTTACTTGGGCACAAAATGATATTGCTGTAAAAAGGAATAGTATACTTGAATGACATGAAGAGGTGGAGGCTTTGGTTGGCCTAAGTTCTTTGATGTGAGATATTTAGTACTAGGAATGTTTTATATTCATAATCACTCCTCATTCATTCTTTAGCTTCTATAGACCTAAGAGAGACTTAAGGAAATTTATCAAATCATTCAATCAAGAAGTGAATAAAATAAATCTTCCATATTTCATCCTATTTTCATATTAGTCATAGGGATGATGTATACGTAGGTGTAAAGTATGAAAAGATCATCATAATATCATGATTTTCCAAGTTACAAATTAGGTCCCTATTTTACTTGATTTTCACATATTGCCTGATTCACACTCAATCCAAGACATAGGGAAGAACTAAATCAATATGAGTCCCTCTTCATAGTATTGGTTATGTAAGAAATGTTAATTTATATAGGGATATTTTTTTTTGCTCAATATTGTGTGCCCACTAACCCATTTTTCTATTGGTCACTATGAAGACAAAGAACTAGGGTTTTGTAATTTCATGAAGAATAATAGTTTATGACACAGATCTAAATGTAGAAGAACAAAAGTGAAGACAAATTCATAAGCATCTAGGTTGTTGCATCCTCTTCCAATAGGTATATCATATAGGATACTATGTTCAGTTTAAATAGTAGTAAACAACACTTAATCTCTCTTCTAGATTAATTTTGTAATACATTAAAAGAAGTACTTTCTAAGACTAATGTTAGAGGAGGTGGCCTTATTGATAAATTGGGTAGAATATAACCTTAAATTTCATATTTAAGATTCTGAATCACTCGACTATTTCTAAATATATCATATATGAGGCATTACATGGTACCCGAGTACTAAGTAATATAACATTAGTTTATTTAAAAGATATTATTTAAAATCTAATACACAGCGCAAATATTATTACCTTTGGTTGTAAATAGGTGTTTTTAAATATTATCAATTATCAATTATTGAGACTTACCTTTTGAAAAACAACTTCCTTTTCACAATCAATAAAACCAAAATGAGCATATTTCATCAATTTCAAAGACATATGATGATGTTATTTCAAGTTTTGCCTTGATATACAAGTCACCACCTAATAAGGTTATTTTTGTGAGAACATTACAAATGAAAACTTGGAAATGAAACGTCGATTCAGCAAATGTAGCCCTCATGTTAAATTTAACAAAATGGTCTAAACATAAATATCATTTGAAAAATAAGATCCAACATATGAAATTATGATAAATACCAGTTCACCACTCTACATCTAGGTGTGTGTTTGTAATAAAATAGTTAATTGAGGTTTTTATTGACAGTAGCTCAGGGCTAAACAATTAAAATAAATCTTTGTTGTCATTAATTAGCACCAGAACATTATATTTGTAACCATCTAATATGAGCGTAATGGGATTTGATAATATTTCATGATGAGTATTGGGATAAATAATATTGAATAGTACCCTAGGTCCCTTTACATTACCCACTTTGTGTTATGTTATTCCCAATGATTTGAACTATACTATTATCATTGGATAACCATCGATACATGATATGTATATGGTTCCCTCTACTTTATACATATTCTTAAAAGTTAGTCATCAAGGATTCATTTATGCACGTCCAATTGATCTTAATCCCTTCAAACATTATGTAATGGTCTAACCAATAAATAATCCTACATTTTAATCCCAAGAATATGAGTAAAAATGGAAAGTGTGTGGAAAAAATGAGTAAGATATAGCCTAACCCATATCCTACACCATTCATTGATACAATAGTGTGACAACCTAACCAGACTATTCTAAGTCATCAAGGAAATAATTATCATATTTACGTAAGTCTCTAGCTTTATTACTTCCATGGTTAATAGAGTGTTAAAATATATATCTCCCTCATCCTATAGAGGCTGATATGAATAGACCTCTATCCAAAGGATATGATGTGCATGCTTATTATGAAAAAATGTTTTACCTTGAAACATAATATCCAAGATTTCAATGATGATAAAATGATTATACACAATGACCCTTTAAAGGAATCAGGTTCACAACCTAGTGATCAACAAAAATAAAAAATATTTAGCAACTATTTTCATGATAATTCAAACAATAATTTAGAAATACAATAGGTGCACACTACACACCATGAGATTTAGAGTAAACAAATTAAACAACATCCTAACAAATAGGACTTGTCAATCACCTTATTCATGGGTGATTTTTGGCATAACCATATAGATCCTAGACAAAAAAATACAACTTTTTTATAAGGAATTTTCAATATCTTATTTTCTAACTTCAAGACATACAAAGAAAGGTCACTTTGAAGACTCCTTGGATGACATAACAATACCAATTGTTTGAGTTATGTTTATTGAATATTCATATCCATTCACACTAGGAATTTTGAGGTTATACCAAATGGAATAAAAATTGATCAAAATCATAAAGGTATTTAATTTTCTTAGAAAGTCAAATCGATCCATATTCCAAATGATAACATTAGTTCTTCTGCTACACATGTGAAACTTGAGGAGGAATGAGCTATGTATATTTTAAACTTATTCAATCATGATTAAAATAATGTCAAAGATCTAATTAAGGGTTGAAAAACTTCACATATTCCAAAAATACCTAAGAAATCAAAACAGGCAAAAAGCCAAAAATATTTTTGGAACCTACATCTTATATTAGATCATTGACATATATGTCATAGTTTCATGTTGTTGGATGGCATATAAGCTACTTATACATACACATGTGTGTCACACCTTTATTTTAGTGTGATATAGCCATACATAGACACATGATTTATTCCTATTTTAGATGTCGGGACATCTCTCTACTCATTTGATATGGACATTATGGACATCTACTTCATTAATCTAGATACACACATATTATACCATTCTATGGTCTCTTCATTATCATTTTGGGTTGTTATGTACTTAGATATGATTTTATCCATGATTATATATTTCACAAGGTAAATTTTTATGCTATGCAGTTGATGTTTTTTTCTATCACATTTGATCCATTGGATACTATGTATGTTTATGCTAGTTCTTTATGCTTTCCTCTATGCACTTCCTTAATCACCTTGCCTTATTACTATTTTATTTATTTGAGCATTTGAATATGATCATTTGTTTATGACCCTCATGCCTATGTTTTATTTGACATTTGAACATGTCATTATTTGTTATATGAATATTTGAATATGTTATCTTTACTTTTGTGGACATTTTACTCAGTAATGTCCCTTCAATTGTGTAGCATTTGAACATGTCCCTTTTTTGTGGTCTACTAGGACCAATGTTTGTTGAGTTTATTTTGAGTTCTCTTGCATGTGTGCTTGTTTGAATTTTTAGATTATATTATTATTATCTATATAATCCCTTGACATTTATCATAAATCTTAGGCCTTCATGTGATCACATTATTCTATGTATTTTAATGCAACATTTTCCTACACATGTTTTTTTATTTAATTACATGTTTCTATACATAGATTATTCAATTGTCTTATTATTTTAAGGTGAGGTAGCTAATGGTTTATTATTTTTCCTCACAATGGGGCATATTAGTGTTAGAATGTCATAGAGGCATATTATTAACATTTAGAATAATTTTGAAATTTAGTGGGAGCATGCTTTGTCAGCATGTTCTCCATAACTATTCAGTATTTCACATAATTTTTAGATTCATTAGGGGAATCATTTGGAAGCATATTATCCATGGTTATTCAATATATGAAAAACCTAGATTTAGTGGGGATATGTTTTTTGAAAACATGTCCTCCAAATTAACACTTATTTCAATTTTCATATTTCTCCATATATAGGTGGGGCATGCTTTAGAAGCATGTTATCCACACTTACACATTTTCCAAATTTTCCAAAATGCATAATGATATTATTTAGATACACATTTATGGTAAAATTATATACATTATTACAATTATTATGCACACTTTCAACATGAGACATATATAAGGTGCATATGATATGCAATATATGCCTAATATTGAAAAATGTAAATCAGTTTCACATTTCAAAACACTCTCAAGAACTATCACCACCCACCATATTAAAAATTTAAATCACTTAATATTTCCATGTTTTTAGGCTATACTTGAATGTATAATCCAACCTCTCTAGTTTGAGATTATGAGTTGACTTTTTGGGCTCATGCTCGCCATGTTATGAGTATGTTTGGGTTGCACGGTTGAGAACATCTCAACTTATAGGTGGTAGCTCATAGTTTCTCCAAGGTTGGAAGCATGTGGCTTCCAATATGTTTTTATCTCCTTAGACATATGCACTTTTTAGATTTATATGTTTGTCCTAATCTTAGTTTTAGTAATTCATGATGATACATCTTTCAAATCACATTCCCAATAGGTAAAATAGTTACATCAATACATAGGTGTACTCCCAAACCTTACTCTTTAAATTTAAATAATTTCTAATGTTCTCATTTTTAATTTATATACATTGATTATATAATGTTAGATGTTCTTGGTTAAAGGTCAGTCACCAAAAAACACTCAAGTTGGACACAAGTAAAGTCAATGTTTGTTATACACACCCATGTATGCATTTATTCTCCATTAAATGAGAATCTTAATTACTATATTAAAGGGTTGGAATGTATATTATATTTATGTATTTTATGTCACCCTATTATTTTACACTTGATAAAATATGACCTTGATTGTTCCTCTTAGTTTTGAACATTTCCCACTTTTAGAAGTCTTACATTTATTGTATCTTGTGACTCTTGGCATATCTTTTGGTCTAACCAGTATTATATTGATGAACCATACCTTTTATATTTCCCATAATAATTAAAATAAACTTATCTTATATCTTTAAAATTTTAGAGCGTGTACTTATTTTAAAACAACTATGAGACAAGCATTAGTCATAGACCCTTATATCAAAGCTAGTGTCCTATGCTGATGTAGGTGTTCAATACCTTAAATTCATTTAATTTACGAATTAAACATATCATAATGGTTAAAATAATCTATATAATTTTATATATTTCTTGATAGGAGTGGTATTTATTCATAATGACTCATTCATTCGACACGTAACATAAACCTAGGAAATACCTAATTTAAATTATCAAAGCATTTAATCAAGCACTAAATTAAATAAAACATTATTATTTTATAATAATTTCATGTTATTCATAATGATAAAAAACATGTAGGTATAAATCACTTAAGGAATAACCTAGGATCCCAACATTCTAAGTTAAGAGCTAGATCACTATTGTACTTACTTTCCACATATTAAATGATTCACACACAAGAAAATGCATAAGGGATAAATACATTAGTTTGAGGCCCACTTTTCAGTACTAGATAAGTGGGAATTAATTAATTGATATAATATTTGAGGTTATCTCAACACAATGTGCCCACTAACCCATTTTTTCCAATGTCACTATAAATATGAATAACTAGTATTTTGTAATTTCATGAAGAACGATAGTCCATGATCCAGATATGAATCCACTAGAGTGAAGTTAAAGTCAAATCCAAAGTAATATAGGTGGTTTCATGTTTTTATATAAATTATTCTATACATGATACTTGAATTTCGTTTGGACAGTAGCGTGATGTAATTATTCATGTCAGATGCTAGTGTTTATGGATCTAAAGGCACTTAATCCATAATTTGGTGACTATTCAAAAACACTCTTCCAGTTTGCTTCCCACCTACTCTAAATATAAAATTTTTTGAGCATCAAAACTAATTATGTACATTTTTTTTTCATTTCCATATATAGCATAGTTTTACTTCTTATTCATAGGATATATCATGCTAATGAATTCAAAATATGTTATATCTAAGTTTAGCATTTAATTTACATATAATAGAGATAGTTTATGTCTATTATTCCCAATACTATTCTATTTCACATTTAATCATAGTCCCTAATAAATATATTTAGGGTTAAACACCCACATCTAACAAGAATATTAACAAAATTACCCATGTCTTATCAATAATACTTCCAAATACATGATTACATTCCTAAAACCTCCATCCTAAAACAAGATCATAACCATGTAGGTACACTTAACACACTAAAAAGTCATCATAATTATGACAACATACTTCCCACACTAAAGCAAAAGCATAAAAAATCCTTTTGAGTTCCCAAAAATGTTTATCTATGTCAATAAAGATCTTAGAAGTAATCGTTTTAAGTTCACATAATTTCTTGTTTTTCTTAAAGTAGATCACAAGAGTTTTCCTTTAAGGTTTGTGTAGACTTTTCCATTCACCCAACAATAGGCAAGGTCTTCTTAGCCTTTTAAATCTTAAGATTAAAAACCTCAAGATGGGTTAATGTATTGCTTTGAAATTCATATTATTGAGATATTATAGGATCAATAAATATTTCTAAGTGACACTCATTATTAAAAACATGATTAGTAGTACCTCTATTATGATGGGGCCATGTTTTGTCTAGGTGTAGGGTCAAGAGTTACTCTAATTTCTCCCAAGGGATGAATCATGCCATTTAGATTCAAGATATAATTTGAATTCACAAATAATAAGACAAAATATGAATAAATATTACTTAACATTCTCATTGAATAATGTTTGGGTGTTTAAAAATTATGGATCCAAGTTGACTCATAATTGGTTTGAAACTAGGGCTTTGAGGACTATCAAACTAAAATTGCCCATCTTAAACTATATAAAAGTTTTATGCATGAAATTGATAAATATTTTGATTTTATTTTAATAGAGGCAATCCCTAGGGAAGTTAAAAACATGTTGACTCTATGGTTAATTCATATTCATGATTCAACCATCATCCTAATGTACCATAATATGATTATATAATATTAGTTAGTATAAAACCTCTTATATGTCATAATTTTGGTGACCAACTCATTTCCCATGCCGTAAAATATCATAGTACATTAGTCCTTGACTTAGTTGAGAATGATGAGGCTATTATTTAGTTATTATATGCTTATGATGACTTCCCATATTTATACCACAAGAGGTCTTTTTAACTCACTTTTTATCCCACATAAGCCCTCAGGGATAAACACTATGATTATTATTACCATATATAAGATTAATTATCTTATAATGATGAGAATGACATTTTCAATAAAGAGGGAATCATGATCATCCATTATCCCTTGGTATGTTTAAGGAGGGAAACTCGTCTCTTATTGAGGAAATAGTTGGAATTAAAATTGGGATTAAATATAGTCCCAAAATTCTCAAGCTCTTGTATTCAATCTCTTGATAGGAAGTATAAGGCCACAAGAAAATAATCACCAAACTCTCAAAAGATTTCAAATTCTCTTACACTAATATGTTTGGGATCAATCCGAAAGTATTTTTCCATAATCTAATTAAAATTCCTGACACAAATCCAATTAAACAAAATATTTGTCTAATGAAGCCTTAATTCACACAAATGGTTAAAGAGGAAGTTATAAAGCTTCTAAAAGGTGGGTTTATCAAACCAATTGACTCTTCCAAGTGGATGTCCAACATTTTCCCTATGTTTAAGAAGAATAATAAGATTAGGATATGCATATATTTTTTATATTTCCACAAAGCATGTCCAAAATATGACTTGTCTCTCACTCTCATAGATAATTTCTTAGGATATGTAATCAGATCCACTTCTCTGATGAGGATTAGAGTAATACATCCTTCACTACAATGGTATTATATTTATTTTTTTATGACATTTAGTCTAAAAAATGCTAGGGAAACATAATAAAGGGCCATGACACATAAATTCCATGATTTTATTCATAATATAGAATTGCTTTATGTATATGATCTTTTATGGAAAGTGAGGTGACAAATTGATGATGTAGAGGTGTTACATGCTATATTAATTCCTCCCCTTAATTATTATGGTATCTAATTAAGATAGACAATTGATGCTTTACATTAGGGAAACTAAGGTATACCTCACCTACATGTTGGCCCAAAAGGATGATACTAAAAAATAAAATTTCATTTACTTCATTATCTATACTCAAGCATAAAAGGAATGCTTCATTATAGTTTTCTCATTCAAGTTTTTGTGGCATTATATGCTTTATCAAAAAATGAGAGTTATCATGAGATCTCAAGACTTATGAAATTTTCTAACCCAACAAACCATCTCTATGAAATTTGGGTGTTTAATCAAACTCCTGAATAAGTTCTAACTAACTTACATCAACCAAAAATTTATTAAATTATTAAGAAAAAAATCCCTAATCTTAAAAAATGTGCAAAAATTAAATACAAAAATTAGAATAAGCTATATAAAACATAAAATAGGAGAGAAAACACATTACACAAGTTATACATGGAAACCCTACTAAACTAATTAGGGAAAAGCCATAGGGTAAATGCAACATCCAAAATTCATATTTCCATAAACAACTTTCTTATACAACATCTCTTCTTAGCAACTCCTTTCTAGTGCTAAGAAGCACTCATGTGAATCAATATTGTAACCAATCCTTACACACTCTAACCCCCAACATCATGATGCTAACACTATAGCATCCAAGGTGATCTCCAAAGCATCAACTTATATCTCCTTGAGCTGAGATAATAAGCCTCCAAGCTCAAACCATGAGAGACAAGATAATATAGCCTTTTAGGATCTAAATTCTATCCTCAATTATCTACATGCTTTAATAAACTAAGTGATTTATGATCTCATCTAATCCTTAGAGGCACTAACCACCTAAGCATGAATGATGTTTATAACCCAAGAATCTAGGTGAGTTAACCATACAAGCTTTACAAGCTCTAACATATTACAACATGCAAGCCCAAGAATTGTATGGATCCTCAAAGGTTATCCATAGTGATTAAAGGGATTAAAAAATATAAAAGGAGAACATAATGATTTATAACATTTTTAAAAAATGGGAGAGAGAAGAGAGAGAGGGAGAAAACATAATGGCTAATATAAAATTCTCCACATTTGAGTGGGTGTATAATGATCTATAGTGGTGGTTGTCCCTATGTAAAAAAATTCATCAGAAATGACTCTTAACTTAGACAATATCTAAGGATACCTTTATGTGGATCCAAACATTATCCCCCACTCCATAATTGAGTATAAACACTCGATAGTGTTCTTATCATCTTCATCTCTAAAGGGTCAACAAAGTAGATGATCTACTTTAGACATGATCTTATCCATGACATGTGACTCAAAAAATTGCACACCACTCACACATGTGAGTCCAGTTAGTAATACTGCATTATTGTCTTCATCTTCCATGTGATAACAGAGGTCCAAAATGTGTTATAATTACCTCTTGACATTCTCCACACATGTGAATCATGGGTTCCATTATAAATTTAACCCATACATGACCCTTTATCCTTTGCACCATGTGATAACCCACATATGAATCAATAAGGAAAGAACCCATGTTCTCTAGTGGAGTACTACATCCCACACCTATCACATCATCATGATCACACTTTGGATCCACTATGGGACCCATTGCCACATCCCCTTCCTACCACATGACCTACATGCCACAACATTTTTGCACCCACATGCCACATCACCCGCATGTGAATAGTAACCTATGAATAGTGGCTTCACACCAAACATAAATGATAGATAATCATTGAGAGGTTGGTTTATTCTCTCTTGTAAGTCAAATATCTTATTGATACTAACTTTCCATATGAGTTGATCTACCACATAAATAAAACCATTATTATTTACTTTCCTTAGTACTTGGATATCATTAAAAACCTAATTAATTGCACTTATCTCAAACGTTTTAATTCCCACATTAAATTATACCTTCATATCATTAGATCCATGTATATTATTCTAGACATGATTTTTTTCTTAAAGCCTTTGATGACATGCTACTCAAGTGTATCAACCAGTATGAGCCAAAAAGGGTCAGTCTAATTATTATAGTAGAATTTTTAGTGGATGATTTTATGGCCACACAATCACTAATATAATACTCAAGATTTGATATTTATGTCCCACCTTAGTCCATGACATCTTTGATTTCATGAAAAATGTGAGAAATTTTAGAACTTTTCACACATGATACTTATTTGCACTAGGGTGTTGTAGCCCATAGTTAAATGATGGGATTTTTTAAATTGGTTCTTAGTTAAAGTAGGAAAGCTCTTCCCTCTTCTTTGGATGGTCATGATTTCATTATCACAACCATTGACTATTTTACTAATTGGGCAAAATCTATGTTGTTGACAATAACTACTAGTTCTTTCATTATAAAATTATTTGTCAACCAAATCATTTGTTGATTTAAGGTCCCATAAGTTGCTATTATTAACAACATGTTTCCTTTAAAAAACCTTATGTTTTGTGAGATATGTAGGAAATTTTATATATAATGCCACTTGGACTTTTAATTACCTATAGGGCAATGGTTAGGCCAAGGCTACTAACAAAACTTTAAAGTCAATATTGGTCAATATTATTAGAGATTCTAAATGATATCAATAGTTATATTTATACTCAACACTTTGGGCTTATCAGACAACTATTAGAATGCCCACATGGGTAATCCTAATCTTAGTTGTGTCTAGATATGAAGGGATTTTATCTCCTATGTTTCAAACACTTAGCCTTCACATCACTCTCCAGGGTCTCCTTGATCATGAATTTTATAGAGAGGCACAACTAACAGAATTATAAACTCTAGATAAACATCATATCATTGTTACAAATAATCATATTTCCTATATTGATTTTAAGGGAAAAGCATAAAACAAAAACATCTATGAGAACCCAATTTATGTTAGGCTCTGAATTTTGATTTATAAGAACAAAGGGGAAGGTTGTAAATTTAGACGTAATAGGTTAAACCATTACTTAGTGATCAAAGATTTTACTTATAAAGATTATTGCCTATGTACTTTAGGGGAAAATAGTTCAGTGAATCTATGAAATATTTTTGCATTAAACATTTCTATATCTAGTTCTTTCATTTCATATTTCCCTCATTGTATTACATTTTCTAGTGTTATCATTTTCTCTCATATAATACATGTCTTGTTTGGTGATTATCTAGTTGTTAATTCACATAAATTGAAACTTTAAAAATGTAACATATCATATAATTTCATTCTCACATTATCCTATTACCCCATATAAAACATTTTCAAAATTAACATTACATTATTTCCTTTCTTAGTTCTTAAAAGTAGAGTACACCTATTTTTTTTGTATCTTGTTACACAACTTAGAAAATGGAAACCTACAGTCTAGTCTAGAAGCCTATCCATTGCAAAATTTCCTCTTATGGTGCCTTTTAAAGTAGAACATTAGCATGTTCAAAAAAAAATAAAAAATGTAACTTTACTTTCCTACCTTGTTATTTGGTGATGAACTCTTGCATCTTACTAGTTGCATAGAGCCAAGATTTGGGGGTAAAGGCCTTCTAAATATAAATGTATATGCTCCTATGAAAATAAAAAACTTATGTAAACACAAAATTCAAATTCTATATCTAACAATTAAATCATAATAGCCATGTAAATAAAGAAAAGTAATGGAGATTGTATTTTCATGATAGACACCTTAATTAATTATAAAGTCCATTAATTATTATTATTATTATTATTATTATCATTGATATATATATATATATATATATATATATATATATCTGTGTGTGTGTGTGTGTGTGTAACCTTATTTAGTTTTTTCTTATAGGAAAACACACAAATAAAAGTAATATAAATTTAAAAGAAACATGAAAACTGATCACACACTTTAATTTATTCTATTTAATCTAACAAGTAACATTGTATATTATTATGTGTATGTAGGAGAATATTATGTGATTAATTTTTTTGTTTCTTGGTTTCCATATTCTATGGTTCAATTTATTGTTTTATGAGTCTAGGATCCCCTATGGAGTGAATAGAAATAAACATATCCTTTTCAATATTCATCTATCAAAACCATGCCATCTTTCATCGAGACTACATACATAATTAAAGGTTTCTTGAGCATGCATACATACATACATACATACATACATACATACATACATAATTACTTTATGTACATAATTATTTTCAATTAATTTTTGTAACTTAAACAACCAAGTGGAACAACAAAGGTATCCCTTCCTTTTTAACTATTTATTTTAAGAGTTAAATGTTAAGATATGTACAATTTATGTAGTATTTGGAATTTTTTTAAAAATATTGTAACATATCTAGCATATAATGGACAATAAGAAACAATAAAGATTATCTATCAATATTATAATTAATATTTATTTGGTATGCCATCTCAATCAGCATACCTTTAGTAATGAAAGATTAACAAACACACTTATTTTCCATAACATAGTAGTTTATTTATTTTTTCTTATTTATAAATAAAAACACTCTTTTTGTGTGTACATTTAACATGAATCCCAGGTACTAAGATACACAAATTATTTCTAGATTATATATATTAAAAATGAATTAATTGATACACACATTGCACAAGTTATTATTTTTAAGATTCTAAACAAGGATACTCAACTATCCATTTTTTAGTTTTATATTATTTTGAATTTTAAATTATTATCACATATAATATTCAAATTGCAATATTTCTAATCAAAACACAAGAACATAAATACTAAACATTCAATTTAAGGACATTCAATAATATGCACAATAATGAAAATCCATAATATGCATAAATTCCATTTTTAGGAATATACATACTAATTTCAATCTATTCAAGTATACCTATTTTATTTAATAATTAAATATTTTAACTCATCATAGTAGTAAATTAATAAATTTATTTTCATAATACAAACCCCCAATAATGCACTATATAAAAAATTAACACGTGTTCAATGAAAACTTATCATATTTGTTTAGCTAGTAAAAAAAAACCCAAAAAGTGCAACCCTTCCCTTAGAATGTCTACTTTCAAAATCAATAATCATAGAGAGTAACAATAAACTACTTAATCCATTTTTTTAAATAAATATTCTTTAACAAAATATTTTTCACAATCTTCTTATGTTAATAATATCTAAAAATGTGTCTTATACAATAATTTCAATTTTAAAATATCTAACAAAATCATGATTATATAGGAAGTTAGTAAATAGGTTGGGGTAAGCTCACCTATAGCCAATATTATGTCATTAGGTGTTAATGATCCTTGTAAACTCTCAATTCCAAGATGTGTCCTAAGCAATTTAACACATAAACTCATAAACATGGTCTCGATCAAGAAATAAAGGGTTAAAATAGTCATGGATATTATTTTTTCTAACAATGACATACATAGCTAAATTACTTCCCATAAACTTGAGGATAAAGGTAAGAAAAAAGGCATGATGACTAATAAGAAGTATAATTTTTATCAGGTTACACATAAACTAGTTAAAATTTTATTCTTATTTAAATAGGGTACAAATCAAGTTAAATGGAAATAAATGTAAATAAATGGAAATAAATACATCTAAACAAGGGTTCCCATCTACTTTAAGAAATAAACTACCCTAACTGGGGCTCAAGCTTGTATTCAATGTTCATGTATTCTCCAAATAGAAATTATCAATCCATTTTATATTCCATTTATTTAGAAACATATCTCACAAAACATCAAACATAACATGCAACTTACAATGCTTGTAGATAATGGAATGGCAAAAAAAAAATATGAAATTTTCTTCTAAATTCAAATTTTCTTATTTATTTTCTCGTTCCCTATACTTTCTATAAGTCTACTACAAGATTGATAGAATTATACTACAATCAGAATGTGGAGAAATGTTTGAAATTTTAAAAATAAAAGAAGAAAACATTACTGTCTTATTAATCTTGTCCAAGACAAACATGTGTCCTCTTTAAGGATTTATCTCTTCATCTCAATAAGATCTCCTAAAAAAAACAATTTGATGTTTTTTTGGTTTTTATAAGTCTAAATTTTTGAAATATCAAGGACACCTCCTTTTTTTTCTAATGAGGGATAAGAAGGGTTTTTTTTATTATGTTTTAGAAATTGGATTTTCCAAAAATTCAAAAATGAATACATATGAAGGAGTTCACTTAAGGTTAACATTCCTATGTATTAGTCATGAGAATGTTTTCTTTATATTTGTGTACTATGTGAAAATATTAAGGTTGAATACATTAAAAAAATATTTCCAAGCCCAAGACACATTGTGGTAAAGGTAGGTACAATCAAATTAAAACACACAAGAAAGATGCCACACATAGAAGGGAAAACACATGGAAAAAAATACCACATTTAACAAATCTAGGAATGTTTTAGTTTGGTCAATTGTCATATATTTTCCACTCCATATTTTATTACTTGAAGGTATGTCACATACACACTCACTGTATCCATACTATTATTCACACAAACTAATAATAATGGTAATAATATAACACCATGTCTTGATTAATTGTCATGAAGTTTCCATGAGTCCCATCATGGAGGAATTAATCATATCATCATTATCCTTATGAACATGGGCATAAAAGACTACACATCCAACCCCTAATCATACCTAACATGGGAATATGCATAAGACATAGTTTCATACATGATTATTAATTTATATCCAATCATACCAAACTGTGAATATCTAATCATGAAATTTTAAATGACTCGTGTAAGCAAATTATAAATGAATAATCAATGAAAACATTTAATTTATAGACAATAAATCTATTTAATCATATATATATATATATTTAAAGAGTCAGTAAATAAATCATAATAATAATCCCTGTCTCATGGTAATGTATAAATTCATACTCATATTAGCATTAAGGTAAGGAAATTCAAAAAGATCTCCATGTGACATATATACATCGATTAACAATATATAATGAGCTCAAAAGAATTCAATATAAATAATAAAATGGTTATATCTTTTGATAAACCAAAAATGAAAAAATTGAGACTGACGTTGGCATGACATACTCCACTTATTATAAATACTTCCTCCTCAAAGCTACCTGAAGAGATATGGGTACTAGACCTAAAGTAGTTTTGTGTCCTACCATATTGTATATCACTCATCATACTTTACCCACTTGACCCTAACCTAGTCTAGGTCTCAAACCCAAAGGTCTAACCTTAAAAGTTCTAACATATTTACATGATTCAAATAAACCTATCTATACTCTACCACCTATAAGGTAGATCAAACAAAAATATGTGATATATCTAGAATATATTTCCATATAACTAAAACATGGAAAATATCATTAACCCATGATAGACTATGTGGTAAAGCATGTCGATAGGCTACTAGATCAATCCTCTCTAGAATGTTTAAGGGTACCAAAAAATGTAGTAGGAGTTTATATCACTTTACATAAGGGACATGGAATATAATATGTTGCACAT
This sequence comes from Torreya grandis, assembly GCA_037957365.1. Classification (NCBI taxonomy): domain Eukaryota; kingdom Viridiplantae; phylum Streptophyta; class Pinopsida; order Cupressales; family Taxaceae; genus Torreya; species Torreya grandis. The sequence continues at coordinate 1,124,049 of JARHVA010001890.1, forward strand.
AGATAAAAGTATTCTCATTAATAGATAAATTATTATCCAAACTCTTGGTATTGGTGTACTTCTGTTAATCCTCTTCCATTCTTATAAGAACTCACAGATGAAAACTACCTAGCAATCTATATCATTCATTAGTGTCAAGCTAATATATAACTGATCCTATAAGTAGTCCCAAATCATGGGAGCCTTGTACATCTTCTTATACAAATCCAAAGAAGGTTTCATGTTGATGGAGTTATCATAACTATTATTGTAATATAATTCCACAAAGTGGAGGTAGTCCTCCTAAAAAGACTTAGAATTGATAAAATACATGAAAAATATATCCCCTATTACCTATTTAACCCCCTTAGTCTAAACATCTATCTCAAAATGATATGATATACAAAAATTTAGCATATAGTGAAATGATCTCTACAAAATGGTCTAAAATTGAAAGGTATATATAATATCTCTAAAAAGTATGATATTAAAGGTATACACTATGATATAAAATTCCATCCATAAATACTTTGGCCACTGCCATTAAATTATAAGAGGTTTTGGCAAGCAATAAGTATGCCACCTTTGTCAACTTGTGAATCGCAACAATGATGGTGTCATGATGATAGGTTGACATAGGGATACCAAAAATAAATTCTAAGGAAATGGTATCCTGATTACACTTTTGGATATCATGAGGGTGAGGGAACCTTTCCTAAGGCCAATGTTATGCCTTGGCATGTTGGCATTCAAGGCATCTAGAAACAAAATATGATATGTCTATGAATATACTAGCCAAGCATATAACTAGTGGAGATGAACCTCAACTTTATTTACCCTTCGATGAACTAAATAAGGAGATCAATGTGAATCTAATAATATATAATGTCATAAATCACTAACATATGATACATATATGTGATTTTTAAGGCAAAAGACATTCCCTGACTAAATGGATTATCCTGAGAATATTTCCACAAGGGCCTTCTAAGAGTCAATCTACTGTCTCATCTCCTATCATATTTTATCTTGAGAGAGACTCTCTATAATATGATTGCATAAATTATTTTTATCCCTCATATTGGCTAGACTATGTCACCTACTACTAGGGAATATGTGATAATGTTCTTGTCAACCTTATACTTTGTGTCATGATGATTTTCACACATCAACTCCATCCAATATCTTTGTTAATTATTGAGATTAAAATAGGAAAAAATATGTGGGTGGATAAAGTGATTGGCTCTCAAAATAAATAATTGGCCCACCAAAAAGTGGTACTAATGCACAAGTGCATGCATGATCACATTCAAATATACGTTAAGGGTCAAGTATTTGAGATCATATTAGTTGAACATATATGAATAATATGTCATCACCTTACCAACTTATATAAGAATGATTCCAATGCCTTCATTAGAGGCATCAATAAACACAAAAAATTCTTGTGTAGGATCATAAACTACTAAGATAGGTACACTCATGAGGCATTCTTTTAGAGTCTAAAAGCATTTTTTATTTTTTTATATACATAAATACTTATTACCTTTCCTTATATTATAAGTTATGCAATGACCTATGCATGAAAAACCCTATATGAACTTCTTTTATTAACCCACTAATCCCACAAAATTATACAAATCTATGATAGATGTTATCACTGACCACTTTATAATAGTTCAAGAATCTTTTACAGATCTACTAATATTGGCTAATCTTAAACGACATGGTCTAAATCATGTATATCCTTTTAAAAAAAAGACACACTTATCTAAATTGCCATATAATTGATGGTATTAGAGACATTGAAGAACCGTCCTCAAGCACTCTTGATGTTCCTCAACTATATGGGATTAAATCACAAGATCATCTAAGATATTAGAATAAAATTGTGTAGATAATGGAAAAACATGACATTCATGAGGTTCATTCTGATTTTCATGGTAAATGTTAACTTGAAAGGTACTAATGTGAACTCATAATGGCCATATTATGTCCTTAGGATAGGATAATGAAATTATACTTAGATTATCCCAAACTTGTGGTAACACAACTTGGAAAAAAAATTAGTGAATAACCTGAATCTCTTGACTTGATCAAATAACTCATCAATCTAAGCTAATAGATATTGATTTTTTAAAGTTAATATTTTAACTATCTATAATTGATGTAATGTCAAAGTGTCAAATCCTAATTCTTGAATAATATCTTAGGTGTGTCTCAATGAGACACACTAAAACATAGGTGGGTAAATTATATGAGTTAATGAATGAAAATATTAATGTTTCTAAGCTCAAATTTAGTCACCATATATGGATCCCTAGAAATCAACTTTGCCTCAAGCACAAGATCAATATTGAAGTAAATATCATGATAAGGGGGAAAATTATTATGGAATAAATATGTGAACTCACTTAAAATAAGATGGGATTATAATAGTAGCCACATGTATATCTGAGTCTCCACTTACACAAAGGGCTATTTACCAAGGTAATTATACTTATCTAGTCATCTCTATATAATCATGCTTATGATTATCTACTTGATAGAGAAAATCAACTTCTGAATGATTAGGTGATTTAACTGACAAGGATGCACATTCATCTATTATTAACTAAGGTGCCAACTGCTAAGTGAATACTAGTTTGGGCTTTCATTGTTTAGATGTATACAACTATTGAGTGAGTAAAGACAATACCTAAGGTTTAGTATGCTCATATTATAAATTATACTCAGTTATGCATAGAGCTTTTGGGCTCTTCTCAAATTTTATCTTTATTCAACTGGTTTTTTGTATGACATAAGGAGAGTCTAGTTTAGCCATAAAGATCTAGGGTTTGTGCACCTTATGTAAAAGAATGAATAAAATCTTATCTCTTTGATGTGCCTCTAACTAATTTGGTATAGTATTGATATTCATCTAACCATCATATGCCCATTTATTGCCAATCAATGTAGGGTAATGAATCATTGTTGTCTTCATATCAATGACTTTAAAGTCACCTCCTAGGCTTAGTTCTATGACTTTAATCTCAGTATCTTCTAATCTACCAATGGGTTCAACTCTTCCATAGTCTAGTAAGCTCAGCGTCATTGGGTTCTAACTAAGAACTAGCCATCTGATCACCTCCCATGTACACATAGGTAAAATGTTAACTATGCTACCAAAAGTAAAGGAAACATTTAGAATTTCATTTAACGCAACTTCAATGTCAATTCATGCATCTACATCACATGGCTTCTTTATTTTTGCATACCAAACAAGGTTTTATGTCTTCTATTACACTCATTGGGCACACTCTAATAAATTATATAGCAAGTTTTTGATGTTATGATAAATATCTTTATTGTGTAGTGTACTTAGCATCTTGAGTAAATCTATAATTAGTGTAATAACTCCATCTTTGTGCATAATGTGCATAATTTGACCATACATCTTTGCATCTATTACTAACGCATCTCTTTTAGTAGTGTTTTGGTGTTGATTGTTTTAAAACATATATGCAACTTCATACATGAGACCCTTTTCTACATCTAGGTTTGGGTATTTGTCTTATTCCACTTTTTGGATTCCCTATTCTTGAGGCATTTCAAGAGGGGGTAATCTTCCATTTGCATGTTGGTGTGTTGTAATGGCATTCAATAATGCATCCTCCTTTGGCTATACATTCACCATGTTAACATTTCTGATGGCTTTTACCTTTCTTTGCTTTTCTAACACAAGACAATCTTTTATCTTATGTTATTCATATACCCTACAATATACACAATAAGATTGTCTTTGGGTATTCAAAGGGAAATGGCATTGCACATGACTATACTCTCCACACAAGTAACATTGTAAAAGAGTGTGTTGGTAATTATTTCCTCTACCACCTTGGTAACGCCCTCTATATCCACCCATAGAACTCTTTGGTTTGAATGATAACCTCACCTATAACCTCTCTATTATGTTGTATTCTAGTGTTGATGCTGCTAGGTATTATCTCCAATCCTAAATTATTATTGTACAACTAGTAGATTCTAACCCATTAGTTTTTTTTGCATCATTGTTAGTTTTTTAGGTGTTAAGTATTGATATTATAGTGATGGTGGTGTCCAAATCGATGAAGGATGGGTCCATCTGATTGGACATTGAGGATGGTACTAAGGTGAATTGGGAATCCATTATGAACCTACTTGGTTTGCATAACCCTTATCAACCTTTGGGTCTGGAATCATCTGTTTCACTGAGGACACTTATTTTGTAGTGACGATAAATCCATTCTTTATGTTATATTATTATCACTTTGAACCAAATGTTGTCACCTCAAATCAGAAGTGAAAATTCAAGCCAAGAAGAGCACAAGACAAATTACAAGGTATCCCATTTATATCCAACATGGTTATGGCATCTAAGCTATGAACATCTTTTTTTTTAAGTTTGAGTTTACTTTAGAAGAAGTAGATGGTGAGAATATTAACACAAATTGAGTAGCTATCGATTTTATGTGAGAGTTATATTTTGGGAAAATAACATAAGAAAAGTTTTCCAACAATAATGTCTTAAAAAGCAAAGGCACCATTAGAGCTTGTTCACACTGATATATATGAACCTATGCAAACTATTGCATTAGGAGGAATTTTTTATTTTATAACATTCATTTATGATTTTACCAAGGAAACATGGATATATTTTATCAATTAAAAGTCTAAAGCCTTCGAAATACTCAATGAGTTCAAAGTAATGGATGAAAAATAAAATGGCCTATACATCAAGGTACTCAAGTCAAAAGGAGGTGGTGAATACACATCAAATAAGTTATTATAATTAAGAAGAAGTTTACTACAAGATAGACACCATAGAAAAATGTTTTTGTAGAGAGGAAGAATAAAATAATCATAGATATGGCTAGGAGCATGTTGAAGGCTAATCAATTGTCCAATGAATACTAGGTAGAAGCAATTGCATGTACAATTTATATTCTAAATATATGTCCTACAAAGAGTGTTAAGGACAAAATTTCATAGGAAGCATGGAGTGGTAAGAAGCACAGTGTATCTCACTTAAGATTTTTTGGATGTGAGGCACATGCACATGTGCCAGAAGGAATAAGAAGAAAGATAGATAATAATAGTGAAATGTGTATATTTATTAGTTATAGTGAGTATTAAAAAATTTACAAGTTGTACAATCCCATTAAAAATAAGGTCATCATCAATAGAGATGTTGAATTTGAAGAAGAGGAATCTTGGGATGGAAGTATTGATAGAACAATTATAGTTGGAGCAACAATACATCAATAAGAAGAAAAATCAGTAGTACAAGGTGTGTAAGGTGGCCAACCAAGTTCGCAGACAAATTCACAAGCAATAGGTACTCCAACACAAAACATACAAGGAGCTACTTCAAGAGAGATAAGAACACCAACAAATTTTATGCCAAATGAATCAACAATACATGAAGGTCCCCATTCACAGAGTAGTGAATCAGATCCTACACTTTCCTCATTAAGATCAATGTACAGAGGTAAGAAAATAAGATGCTCAAAATAAATTTATGATCAAGGAGAATAGAATTTAGATTTACATTCAAATTTCACTTTATTATCACCTAATCATGTATGTTTTGAAGAAGCAGTTAAGGATGATCATTGAATCAAGGTTATGAATGAACAAATGAATTTTATTGAAAGAAATGAAACATAAAAATAGTAGATTTATCTGAAGGTAAAGACAACATAGGATTGTAATAGGTCTATAAGACCAACTTCAATGCAGAAAGAGAAGTTGAGAAGTATAAAACAAGGCTAGTAGCAACAGGTTTTGCTCAATAACATAGAATTGATTATAACATGACATTTGCACTAATTTCAAGATTTGATACAGTTAGAATGGTTTTAGCCATAACAACATAAAATAATTGGATGTTTTATCAGATGGATATTAAATCAACTTTTTTGAATGATATTCTAGATGAAATATATGTGGAACAACCAAGGTTATAAAGTACATGGACATGAATACAAGGTATACATATTGAATAAAACTCTTTATGGGCTCAAACATGTACAAAGAGCATGGTATAGTCAGATTGACTCATACTTGATAAGCAATGGATTCAACGAAAGTAGTTGTAAGCCTATACTATATATAAAAATAGTAGAAAAGGTCAAATTTTTATTGTATGTTTATATATTTATGACTTGACCTTTACTAGAATTTTATTTGTAGACGTGTTCAAATTAACAAAGAAAAATGAATTTGAAATGATAGATTTAGGATTGTTGAAATATTTTCTAGGCATTAAATTTGTTCAATCAGATAATGGTATATTTATTTATCAATTTAAGTATGCCAAGAATGTGTTGAGAAGATTAAAGATGATGAATTGAAATGTTGTACCAACTTCAGTTACAATAGATACAAAACTTAGCAAAGAACACAAGGAATCTAATGTTGATTCAACTATGTTCAAAAGACTCATTGAAATTTTGGTATACCTCATAGCTATAATGCCAACAATTATGTATGTAGTTAGTTTGGTTTCAAAATTTATGGAGTCACCAAAAGACTCACACTGCTAAGTTGGGAAGAGATATTGAGATATGTTATAGGAACAATAGAATATGGAATATTATATTCAAAAACTAAGGATTTTGATTTGATTGGCTATACTAATAGTGATTTAATAGGTAATAAAGATGATAGAAAGAGTACTTCTAGATATATTTTTCATTTTGGCATAGGTGTGGTTTCATGGGCATCAAAGAAGTAACCTATAGTGCCAATTTCATTAGCAAAAACATAGTATGTTGCAACAAAATCAACAACATGTCAATTAGTTTGGATGGAGAGATTATTTACAAATCTATTGCATAAGAAGGAGAATTCTACACTATCATTTTTTTATAATAAATCATCAAATGCAATGTCAAAGAATAATATTTTTCACAAGAGAATCAAGCATATTGACACTAGGTATCACTTCATCAGAGAGTTAGCGAATAATGGAGAAATCCATGTGGAGTTTCACAAATCTAAAGACCAACTTGCAGATATATTAACAAAGGCTTTACATAGAATGTATTTTGAATGCCTAAGACATAATCTGGGTATTACAGATATTGAATCAGTATAAGGTAGAAATTAAAGAAGAGTGTTAAAATATTGATGTAATTCCTACACAATATTTGTTTTAAAAATTGCGTTAATGTTGAAGTTGTGTGGATTACGATTAGATAATTATTTTAAATCTATGCTTTATTATATTTGTTTTTTGTTTTTGTTTTAAAACTATTTTAAAGATTTTGAAATGATTTAATTTCCTCTATATATATATGCGGCAATTTGTATTTTCTGATATAAGTTAAATAAAAATTAGTTTGTTGTAGCATTCACTTTCTACATTAGGGAAGGGTATTTGTATGGAGGAATGCACATTTCACTCCCTCTTGCTCACATGATTTTTAAATAAAACAAAAACTCAACTAATGAGCCGCTATTTTGAAAAAGGAATTTATAATAACAATAGGTTGGTTGTATAAAATCTGCCAAAATTTTATTCAAAATCATATTGTCAACGAGACCCAGGGCTGGCTTGGGCAATAACAAACCCTACTATGATGCCCAATACAGATGGGCTTAGGGTGCCTATAAACATGCCCACGTCCCTTTTTTGGGTGTCATGTGTGGAGGTCCAGATGAGTAGTGTACCATACCGATAAAATTAGTTCATCCCAAGCAACAAAAGAAAGTTATTGATTAAATGAATGAGGTGAGCACCAACCACAAAGTCTATCACCTGACCATGACTAACTGTATTATCACTCACCACCTATTGACAATGTCTAATGTTTTCTGCTTTTATCATTATTAGACTACTTGTATTTTTTACAAGCATATAGGGGAAAGGTCTTAGTCACTGTACACCCTAACTTTGGATAGTGAATTAAGGTGCCATAACATCACATTAGATTTCAAATTTTTTACCCATTTTAATATGTTGGCTTAACTACTTATAACTAAGTTTTTTAGGTCTAACACATTATACATTTTACGATATAATCGATTTTATCACAAGAAGTCATAAAATCCATTTTTTAAACCTACGACCAAAACTTAACCTTTGGAGTACCAATAGTTGTACATTAGAGTATCAATACTTGTGTCTTACTATTGTGACCATGATTTAGCCTTTTCTAGTTTATTTCATAGCTCATTTTCTATCACTTCCATGTTGTAAGTAGTTTTTGAACTTCTTTAATTTTTGTTTCGTTTCCTTTCATCTCCCCTACTGTTCCACTTATTGAAGTGAATATATTTTTGAGTGCTTATCATTCATGTTATCCAATATTCACAATATTTTAATGTTTTGTCACTTATGTTTTAAGCATGATGTTATCATCTTCTAGCCTTCGCTTGGTACTTAACACCTCTTCAAATTTAATATATTTTATTTTCTGCCTTACTTCCATACATTATAATTTCTCTTTTAAATTATTTAACCTTTGCACATAAAGATTCGAAGACCAAATGAATCGAGTTGTCTTAGAGATTTAAGTTTCCTCATCATCTTGAATCTCTTCTTGATGATTATTGCCCACAATGTTATGTGTTTTCTTTCTTCCTATCATAACTTCTTCTTTTTTTTCCATCATATTTTATTAATCTTCCTTAACCCACTTAAGGTTCTGGTTGAGCTTTCTGTTCAAAAACATGCAAGGCCAATAGCTTTTATTTAAAATTAGTGTGTTCTTGCTTATGTGGTTGTCTCCCTTTCTTTTATTCATTTTTTTTATAATATTTATTTAGAGCCGCTGTCGTTGTTCAAGCTTGCCAACTTCTTAATATCTTCCAATGTTGCTTTATATTGATGTGTATTAGTTGTGATACCTCTTTTGATGGCATTGCAGTCAGTTGTGATGATCATTTGTCATTCTACGGGATCTCTATCTTCGTCAAATATACAAATCTATGTGCTCCGTTAACCTCATATGTTTTAGCATTTTGTCCACTGCTAGGATTTGTTTGTACATATGCGTGAACCGCTTAATATTATGTTGTACATATTGGTACTATACTTATTTTAGTTATGTTTCCAGAAGGTAGGATCTGAAGTTGTGACCACCACTAACATCTTGCTATCCACTTCTAACATGATCTTCTCTAATAAAACATTTTCTTATGTGGCAACTATTTCTCTGCCAATGCTCTGCTCTAATCTTATTAATGATTTTTGATAGCCCCTACCCCCTGAGATCTTAATGCTCTTATATTTTTGTAGATTTTACTAACCCGATATCCAAACCCTAACTTAAAAACTTTTTCACCGTCTATTTTTGAGCCAGCATGAAAGCAAATAAGTTACGCAGAGATTATTTAGAGAGGTATTATAGACCGCCTACCTGTAACCCGTCCACTGTGGGGCCCGTGGTTTGCTGCTCTACTGTTCTGCGTTCAGCAGTTCATGCTAGACCTCATACCTGATGGCCTACGTTCTGTTGATCGCGCTAGAACTCGTACCTGCTGTTCTGCATTCTGCTGTTCGTGGTAGACCTGCGTTCTGCTATGTGAGGAAAGCACTGGAAAGCTAGAAGGATTGGGATAATTACAGAAAAAATAATCGGCTGCTGGACTACAGCATTCCAAAGCTCCTGAACATAATCTCCGATACTGGAATTAATATTTTGCTGACAACGAACATTGAATCACGGTGAGATTTAATTGACCAAGGAAATCGCATACCAACGGGAATTGGAATTTGAATATTCAGAGTATGTGGCCGGGGATAGGTATGACAATCAATGTTTAAAAGAAGGAAGTATTAAAATGTTATAAATTAGGTTTTGGAGGTATAAATTACTTGGTTTTAGTAATTTGTAAAGGCAGTCTTTGTCATTGGTTTGATTCTACAATTATTTTATAGTGTGGGAATGGCCCACTTCACACAGCCAGAGGATATAAGGAAACTTTACTTGTGGTAAAACAGAAGCTCACTTTATGTTAGAACAGTTAACTGGTATACTAGTTAGAGGCCTCTATTTCCTACTTTTATAAATAAAACGTAATAAATATATATACCTATAAACCTTTACAAATTTTACCGGTCCAGAAGTAACATTAATCCCAACGCTGTACAGCAATAAAATTAAAATTTCCTCAAGGGCCAGGTTATGGGTGTGTAGCGGATTGTAAGGAGTCCGGACTCCAACGTCAAAATGCAGACAGGTTACATATGCATTCTATGTGATGTTTCACATAAGGTAGGTCAAGACAAATTTATTAGTGATGGTATTATTATCTCTTTGTTTTTAATGCTCATGGATGGCGTATTTGGGCTCTACAATTGCCGTAACAATGGGTAGATACTTTTACCATCTACCATACAAACAAAATTCATTCATTTTTTATGCTCATGGATGACAATTGAGCTCTGCACCTAACAATGGGTAAATGCTTTTCCCATTTATCAATACAAACAAAATTCATTCAATTCAAGCACATAATTTGTGTACATTGAAATGTTTGATGTGTAAATGCTTTTCCGATCTACCAATACAAACAAAACTCCATCAATTCAAGCATGGAGGATGTTCATGTGAATAATGATCCCGTGCCCTTTTTTTGAGGAAACAAGCCCCTCGTTGTTAAATGAGTTGGTGACTTTCACTATTGGAACGCATCAATATCACTCATTGCTTAAACGAGTTAGTGACTTCTACTATTACGGCACTAGAGTTTGTTTTTGGTGTGTTCCATTCGACATTTATTATTACGGCACTCGGCATATCTAAAACAATCATAAAAAGCAAAACTTATTCATGAAATACAGAGCAGAAGCACTGATCCACAATTAACGGAGGAGATGGTCAGAAGAGCTATTATGCAATGAGTTTCGGGTGAAGGGTCGGTTCGGGTCCTAATAGTCTGCTTCGGTTTGAATATCTAATATTAAAGCCCATTGCTCACGTACATCACTGATATCCTTTCGGAAATGCCATTCCGCGGAAATTAGATTTCTCTATTGTTCGTACAAGCGGTAGTCACTAGGAAATAAATTTTATCGACTCCGACAAGTGATGAAGGTTGACCAATATTAAAATTTGATGGTCAACCTTCTTATGTTATGATTTTTTAAATGAAAATAGTTTATTGAAAAACAAAACAAAACAAAAATAAAAAAATTTAAAATTTAAAATTAAAAAAAAATTAATATGGTTTTGAAAAAAAATAGAAATTATAGTCTAAAAATATAAATTGGGCATATGATTAACAAATTTAATTTTTGGCTAGTATGCTCATAGATTAAGGCGTTCATGATGGAGATCTTTGATGACCACATCTTTTGAAAAATGGTACCATTACTAAACCCAGAAATTGTATAGTTTAGAGGGACTCGAACTATTGTGCTGAAGCGTATTTTAAAATATTTACTTTCCAATGTTTGAACTCCTTCCCTCCCTCTATTGATCAAAATTTAACCCTTTCTAACCCTTCCAAAGTATTCAACCTATCCCAAAAGTGCAATTTAAAAATTACCCTTAAATAAAACATCAAATTTTGAATTTACTTTTCATCTATAAAATAAAGCAAATTTTACAAAATTTCAATAGAAAGGAAACAATTATAAATGAGACATCACACTATTCTAAGGCATGCATTGTTCAGAGTTTAGTAGCTCTCAAGTTTTTGCCCAAAAACTACTATAGTTAATAAATGTACTCATCATAATTTGATTTCACAACAATCCATCAAATTTTTACTTAATAGGGTAAGTGCACAAAGTTGGGGGACAAAAAGGGGCCTACCTGTGAACATATTTTTTCTAAAAATTGAGAAATCAAAACTTCTATAGATAATTCAGGATGGCTACATTCAAAATTTGAGGATAGTGTAACACTGAATCAATTGTAACATTTTAAGTCTAGTTTTCAAAATGCTAATTTTTAAAATGGTTAAGTATAAAAAGGTCAAACATCTAAAATTTGAATAGGAACTCTAGTCTTTTAAAGGAAAATAGAACAGAGCGCTGACTATCCAATTCCCTATTTTTAAACATCAATTAATATTATTTAAAACTATTTGTTAAAACATTAGATAAGATCATATAATTTGTAACCCATTTTTTTTTATAACTTTTTAATGAATATATATTATTTACTAAATTTAAAATTAAATAGATCCTAAAAACTGATAATAAATAGATGGTTGTGCATCACCTAACTACCTAAAAAATTTTAAAAAATAGTTTATTTTCAATGCATGTAGAATTAGGTCTATATTGTAACCATATGTATGTATGTATGTATGTATCTGTGTGTGTGTGTGTGTGTGTGTGTGTGTGTGTGTGTGTGTGTGTGTGTGTGTGTGTGTGTGTGTGTGTGTGTGTGTGTGTGTGTGTGTGTGAGAGAGAGAGAGAGAGAGAGAGAGAGTGATAACCCCCCCTCCCCCCCCCCCACACACACACACAAACACACACACACACACACACAGATATATATACATATAAATACACACACACACAAAAACATATATAGGCGAGTATATTTCAAGCATGTAGTAGCTTGAAAAGTTATATAGTTAGAAATCAATATAGATTGAAACCTTAAAGTAGTCTAAAAATTATAAAAATCATATATTTGTAAAGATTAGAGTGTGATCATCATCATGATAATAATTTTATGAAATGTTTTGTTAAAATTCATAGGGTATTTTGTGATGAAAATTGATTATTGTTGTTTTCTGTCAAAACTCTTAGATTCAATTGTGTTGATAGGTCCAAGACTTTGGATTGGGAATCTAATTCATCTTTGAGCCAAAAGACATGGTTTTTTGAATTCAAATAAAAAATAGTGTTTGTGCGCGCTATAACATGTACATGTTATATTTCCACAAGATAAAAAAAATAATAATCATATGTGTTTATACATTTCTATGTATCATGCTATATGCTTATTTAGTTCACATTTATACGTATTTATACTTATTTATTTCACAATTATCATTTTTATATTATTATCTAAAGTGGAGTGTGTCATGATATACACTGACATAGAAAGGACATTATGGATAAATTGATACAATTTTAATGAGTTTTCACCTACAATAATAATATCAACTATATTGAACATGATTTAGGATTCAACCATGCCTAGTTTCATAAAAAATGAATGAATGAGTCAATTGTATTAGTGGTGGAGGAAATTATAATCAATTTTTACCCATTCTACATAAATGCATGTATAGGATATGAGTTAAGGCTAAATTAGTTTCAATTGAGTGAATCAGTGCAATTAGTGATACCATTTGATTGAAATTTTCCCTCATGAATGTATTCTCGACTCTAAGAGATTTAATTCAGGCCTATCAACCCAAATGTCATAACTAAATCTAATGGTTGAATATAGGGGCAATTGAAGCTAATTTTATCTCTTCAACCTAAATTCATGAGTATAAAATTGTATTTGGGGCTTGATCAGGTCCAATTTCATCAGAAAATGAAGCAATGAATCATTTGGTTCAATGGCATAAGCAAGTTTGACATGCATAAGATGCGTTTTGGGCTCAATAAACTTGACTATCATCATATAATGAATGAAATTATTTATTGGTTCAATTGTGAAGGTAATTAGGGTGAATGTAGGGCCCTTGAACCCAATTTCAACCATGCATTGTGATTTAAGGTTAAATTTGTTTTGATTTCATCATAGATTGAGCCAATTAGTCAAATGGTGCAATCAATGACATAATTTTTAAATCAATTATCCATATGAACTTATTTTCAATTGTATATTATGTGATTCAGTGTGAAATTAACCTTAAATTCATCATATAATGAACCAAATCATTTATTCATCTAATCATTGAAGAATTTTAGGCCAATTTGAGCCCCTTCAACCTAACTTCAAGAGAACTAAAGGAATGGGATGTATTGTTTATTCTCGTTTAAGAATATGAATTTCAAGGTATTTTAGCTTATAAGGATGAAAATTTAAATAATTTAAAATGTGAATTTTAGTGTGACATAGGTTGGACAATTGGGAATTATTATTATATATTCATAAGGGAAAAAAGAGAAAAGATGATTATTCATTCTTAATTTGCTAATATTTAATATTTCTCAAATTTTTTATACAAACCTACAAGTGCAATGTGTAGTTGTTCTACAGAATAACCGTTTTGGGTATTTTGGCTTAGTGATTTATCTAATTTGAGTGTCTATAGTGATTTTGAAATTAGAAAAAGAGCAACATGATAAAGCATTATTGTGTCCACATTTAGGGACAAATTATATATGTATTTTATTTTTGAAAATGTTCATGAATTAAGAATGAGTGATAGATTGGATAGGCATGTTGCATCATCTTAAATTTATGCATAATGAACATTATTACTATAAAATTTTAATATGTAGTTAAGGGATAATAAGCATGAATAAATAGGTAAATTGGTTGATTGTCTCACTTCAGTAGTGGTCATGAGGATAATATTTAAGCAATATGTTCTCTATTAGTTAGTTGTTTTGGAATAAATTAATATATTTATTATAATATATGATATTTATTTAGAGATAACATGATGTTTTTCATTTGAAATGTATGATATAATCCTATGAGTAATATATAGACTATATTAGTTGATTGTTACAACCCTAAATCTTAATTTTATCACAAATTCAAACATGAAGGTAATCGAGCCCAATATGAACCTATTTAACCTAACTCTAAGCTTAGGATGTCATTTGCAGCTAAATTATCCCATATTTCTTAACGTATTAAACTAATTAGTCATTTTTTGGAATTAGTGATGTAATTTTGATGAAATTAAACCTTGTGAACATGATTTTGCCTATATAAGATGCAATTTAGGGTGTCAATTTACCCCAATATCATCACAAAATAAATCAAATAGACCACCAAGTCAATAATAAAGGAAATTAGTGCCAATTTGAGCCATTTCAATATATCTACAAGAGCATGACATGATTTACAGATAAATTAGGTTTTATTTTATCATGAATTGATCAAATATTCAATTAGTACAAGTGGGGACCTCATTTGGGCAAAACTATGTCTTGTAACCTAATTTATGGGTCAATTAATTGTATAGGATGCAACATATAGCCTTAACAACCCTAATTTTATTATAAATGAAAACATGAAGGTAATTTGGGCCAATACAAACCCATTTAACCTTACTACGAGTTTACAATACGATTTGTAGTGCTAAATTAGCTTTTTTTACTAACATATTTATCCAATTAATTGATTTATATACTGATTGATGCAAGTTGGATGAAATTGAACCTCATGAACCTAATTTTGACTATATTATAGTAATTTAGGTGTCAATTGACCAAAATATGGTAATAAAATAAAATTATAAAGTCCACCAATTCAATCAGGAAGAAAATTAGGGCCAATTTGAGCCCCTTCAACCTAACTAGACATGAGAAGGACATGATTTGGGGATAAATTAGTCATGAATTGATCTAATTAGTATTTTTTTAGAATTAGATATGTGAGTTATGTATGAATTAGTCGTGATTTATGGCTCAATTGATTGTGTATGATGTAACATATGTGTAAATTGACCCTAGAACTATATCACAGATGCAAATATAGAAGTAATTGTATAGGATTACTTGACATAATAATATCTCATACATTTGTATCATGTAATATAATCATATATCATAAAAATATGATATATGATCATAATGTAATACTATATATAGTGTGTATGCATTATTGTTTCAATAGATGACATGTAATTGTCCAACATTTAGTTTTAAGGGTATTTTAAGAATTCTAAACCCATAGACATCCTCTACATCATTCTACATTTTCCAAATAAAATAAAAGAGAATCAAATTTTTCTTTAGGTCCACAAGAATCAAAAGAAATAAAATTATTCTTTTAGTCCACACTATCAAAAGGAATTAAATTGTTCTTTGTCTAATCATGGGTAATGGAGATCATTCAAATAAGAGGAATACATTGAAATATAAAAAAATGGAGTAATTATAATAGTTAAGAGATAAAAAAATGTATGAACGAAAGCATTTCACTTGAGACAAGGTATAAACACTATCCCTTATGAGCCAAATGTCATCGATAATGATAAAATTAACAATAATGAATTCAATAAGAATGGTGCATGTTTACCTTGAAGTTTAAATTATGTTGTATTTCCACATTCAAATTATAAAGTTTTGTATTTTGTGGATGATGAGTCTATACATGATGTTTTACCTCTATCAAAAAATATAATTTCATGGAAACATATAATGATGAAAGTAACAATGAATAAAATGTTATCCTACAACTAAATAATGAAACTAAAAATGAAGAAACTAGTAGTGAACATAATTATTTTGAAGCACGCTCTAAAAAAATTCCACCATTAACAACCCTCTAAGGATTGTGTATAGAAAAGGCAAGTACTTAATTGCTTTTGATGAAAATATTTTAAAGAAAATGCATAAAAAATGTCTAACCACCATTCAAGAATACTAGAAAAAAAATTAGGATAATTTATGTAATAAATTATATTTTAATAGTAAAAAATGTCAATTATTTCTTTCGTTGATGAAATTAATTAAGATGATACATATAGTGTACACCCTGAGACTAATAACATCTAACATGGATGATGAAAATAATGAAATTATTGGAAACCTACATGATGCATATCATACTATAGCTCTGAGATCACAGAATAAGGGTCATAATGTTACCCGACGTATAATTAAAAATTGTGTAATAAGTAGTCAAATAGGGAAAATTATTGATTTCAAAAACTTGGTGAGCAAAAGACATAAATAGAATAACACTAATGAAATTAATTTAAAGATGTAAAATACTTAATGCCACCAATACTACTAATCTCTGGGTATTCTCTGGTAGACTTCCACAAAAGGACAATGTTATAGCTAATTATTTAAAATATTTACTTACACAATTTTTGAAAGACAATAATAGATTTTTACCCAATACAAGAGATGTGGTGAAAAGAAGAGATCGTTCTCATAACCAAGAACAACATCTGAAACATTTTTTGGATAAGACCTAAACAAAATTGTAATCTAAGTTTTTGGAAAAATATATACAAATTTATATTAGTCAAAGATATTTTGAAATAGAAAAATCATTTTATGAAAAAGTAAATCACACATGCACCATTTGTTTTTATAATAAACATGTTGAATTTTTCACGCACTATGATGTTTTTCACCATATACACTGTAATTTTTATACTAATAAGATTGTGTAGGAGTATAACATGGAAGTTCCAGAAAAATTAGTTAGGGATTTATTCCAACCATTTTTTATGAAAGACCAGATGGATAGTTCTTTTATAAAAAAGCATGTTATTTTTGAAATTAGAACATTTGTGATGGATTTCCAAAATTAAAATATTTATATCCATGACAAGATTACAAGCACAATTGGACAACAAATAGTTGGTTTGAGCAATTATAAATTTGAGACTTATCAAGTAAACTATGGAAAAGAATATATAAAAGGTGTCAGATTGTTACTAAAAGTATACCTATTTAAGATATTATGGTCAAATTCAAAGAGGAATTATTTTATGAGTACGTAAGGAAAACACACACGGCTAGATGGTTTGATGAACATTTAGGAAAAGTAAGGACACATTCCCACTTAGTTATATTTTTTAGTAGTCAATTTTGTTGATAATTACACATTAAAATCATAAATGGAAGTTAATTTATAGTACTAAAACTCAATATAGGTTACCACATTTGTAAATATAGTATTGGGGCATGCATAATAAAGTATATAAAAATATCAAATATTATTAAAGGTATACCATTTATATGCTACTAATGAATGATCACATTGTAAAAAGTACATGCAAGATTGTTTTGAGATGTGCTATGGATAGTTAACTAAGAGGAATTTTAATTTCAGTCAATGTTAAATTTTATTAGATAATTTCATGTCATAATTGAGGAATGCACAGATGTTTTATTTGTTAAGGAAGATGCACATTACTACTGGTGTAGAACATATTTTGAGTTTCACTAAGGTTGGTCATGGAAAAGGTGAGCATGATAGTGTTAGGGCATGTGTAACAAGATTCATTGAAAGAGAGGAGTTTATGTTTGAATATGGTGTTATTTTCACTGATGCAACAATCATTGTTGACTAGTGTAATGATAAAATTGGCTATGGTGATCAGGAAAATTCTATTATTTGTAGATATTTTTGGTTGATGGTGGTAGAATACTTGGAAAATTATGAGTATTGTATGAATATAATGGGATATATTGAGTTCCACTCATTTTATAGCTTAAATTTTGGTTTTTATACTATTCATAGGAGACACTTTGCATGTTTCTATTTTTCATGCATGGAATCTATTCCAAATGAGTGTGATTCATAAGAGTGGATTGAAGAATATGGTTATAGATCTCTAATTCTAATTGAGACATATAAATTTCCAAAAACATTACAACTTATAGATATGATATCATCACATGACTTTGACCATGTATCTGATCTAGTGTAACCAAGTAGAAGATTAATCATTATGCACTATTTATCTAATTATCTATCTTGACAATGCCATTATAAAAGTATATTTTTATGATACATGGCATGTTTTTTGAGTTATTTTTGATAAGGATAATGAAGAGGAAACATATTAATACTTGTGTAGGTGTCTAGAGGAAAATAAAAAATTAACTTCGACAGTCATAGAGAGAGAAAAAATGATTATCCCATTGGGTGTTTGGTAGTTGATATAAGTTGTATTAGATAATATCCTACAAAAAAATCATATTTATGGTTATTTGAAGACTTTGAAATACATAATAAGATGCTACACTTTTTTAATTTGGTTCCTACAACAAATTTTTAATTGGTCAAATATCATGGGAGGCCATTAAATAGGAATATATGGAAAGTTTATGAGTTGGACCATGAACCTATTCTTTCTATTATAAATATTTGAGTAAATCCTAATGGTTCATTAGAATGAGATTCCAAGGCATGCTAACTTACCAAATATATATGTATTAAATTTTACTAAATTTTATTGATTTATTAGGTAGTATAGATTAATATATTTTTTAACTAATTACTAATAGTTTTTTTAGGTTAATAGTTCCAAACGAGATTTCACCTTCATGTATTTGGCACTATTAGTAAATAATTTTATATTCTTGAAGATAAGAGAATCTTAATACAAGTACTAATTTAATAAATAAATGACATTATTGAGGTCAGAATAAGTTGTGGGTTTATTGACTGGGCATGATGCGAGGTCAATAACCTATTTCAAATGTTATCTACCACCCCGAGCATATGATTAATGCTTGTTTCAAATGATGAAACATCAGATCTAGAGTTCTTCAATTATATCTTAAAATTTCACAATATTTATTGTTAGTGTTTCTATGTTCTTGAATAATAGTGAAAACATACATTGAGGTGGATTTGGAAGTCATGATCTTTGCATCACATTTCATTTAACTATATATATGTGTTGAAAGTGATGGAATCACATCTTGAGAATGAAATGTCACATTGAGGAGAATAACAAGTCTCTTCACTATGAAAAAGTTGCATTTTAGGATCCATTATTGTAGTGTGTACCATATAATGATCTCAATTTTTTAATTGATGTGATATAAGGTGAAATTATAGGGATTCAAAGTGCATATTATAGTTCTTATAGTTCATCTAAAAGACACATGTTATACTTTTTATATATTCCTAAAGTTAAGCTATTAAATTGCATTTTTATTGTACTATAAAGGGCATTCTAAATGCTAGAATGCATGGTGGGTCTCTCAAACTAGCATGATGAGAGGATAAAAACATATTATTAGACATTATTTACTATGACATTTGTATTATCAATGCTATTTCTAAGCCATAAATCATTGAAGGCAAAGTTATCCAATTGTCACTTAAACATTGAAAACATTGATTGTCAGTGTATCTACAGTCTTAAACAATAGTGTAAACATGCATCTTGGTGGATTTAGACATCATAATCTTGGGGTAACATATAATTTTCCTATATAGATGTGTTAAAAGTTATTTTTTTTAAATTTGAGGCCCTAGAGGCATAAATTTTAGTTAGAGCTTAAGAACTTGTGTCTTTATTGTAAAAACATTTCATTTTAGGACCCCTTACTACAACTTATGTTGTAGATTGGCATTGAATGTTACGTAAATATTATTTAGGACAAATTATAAGTATTTGACATGCATTTTTGTGTTCTTGATATTCATCCAAATGGTAATTGGTTTTATTTTTACATATGCCTAAAGTTAGGCTAAAAGCTACATTTTTCTTGTATTAGGAAGGGCATTTTGGAGGCCAAAATGGGTAATGGGTATCTTGAAAAAGTTTTATGGGAGGTAAATAACCTAGTATTTGATGATATATACCACAAAAAATATGTTGTTAGTTCTAGTTTTGAGCCACAAAATACTGGAGGTGGAGTTTTCCAATTGTAGCTTTAACTTTGACAACATTTGTGATCAGTGTTTCTAGGCTATTGCATAGTAGTAAAAACATGATTTTAGGTGGATTTATAGTTCAATATTTTGGTATATTATATAATTTTCATATCTATATGTGTTTGAATTAATTTACTTACACCTGTATGTATTGAAGGTATAAATTCTAGTTGGAGCTCAAGAACTTGTATGTTCACTACAAAAAAATATGCATTTTAGCACTTGTTACCATAACTTGTGCCACATGTTTGTATCAAAGGTTACATAAAAGTGATATTATTTTAAATTATATGGATTATACATGAAAATCAGGGTTATTCCATATTGTATAAATGCAATATGTTTTCTGTTTATGCATACATAAAGTCATGCTTAAAAACTACATTTTTATGGTATTGGGAAGGGTGTTATTGAGACTTGAATGGGTGGTGGGTATATCAAAACATAATAATTGGAGGTAAAAAACCCTATTATTATACATTATATTCCTCCTTAAATGTGTTTTTAGTAATAATTTTGAGCCCTGAATCACTAGAGGTAGAGTTCTCTAGATATCGCTTCAATTTTGACAACATTTTTTATCATATTTTTGTGGTCCTAAATAGTAGTTAAAAGATAATTATTAATGGATTAATGTAAAGGTAATTTGATAACATGTATTTTTCCTATTTATATGTACTAAAATCAATGTATTTTCACTTGGAGGTCCTAGAGAAATAAATGTTTGTTGGAGCTTAAGAACTTGTCTCTTTATTGTAACAACATTATATTTTAGGACCCATTAATTCAATATATGCCACAAATTCATATCAAAGGTTACATAAACTAGTTCTTAGGTTAAATTATAGGTCTTAATAATTCATGTGATATTCCTTCTAGTTTATCTAAAGTAAATATGTTTTTTAATTCTTGCACACCTGAAGTTATGCTTTAAAACTACATTTTTCTTGTATTAGGAAGGGTGTTCTTGAAGCTAAAATGGGTGGTGGGTCTCTTGAGTAAGTTTGATTGGATGATAAGGACTTATTTATTCACAACATATTTCACTCATATGTTTTTTTAGTTTCAGTTTTGAGCCACAAATTAATGGAGGTAGAGTTCTTCAACTACCACTTCAATTTTAACAACATTTATTGTTAGTGTTTCCACGCTCTTGAATAATAATGAAGATATTATTTTAAGTGGATTTAGATTTAGAGGTCATAGTATAATGTATGATTTTATTATTTATATGTGTTTTATATAATTAATTTACTTTTAGGTCTCAGAGGCATAAATTTTATTTATAGCTCAAGAACCTATCACTTCACTAAAATGTTATAGTAACTTTTGCCATAAATTAGTCTCAAAGGTTCCATTAATGTGATATATAGTTAAATTATATGGATATGACATTAATTTAAGGGTTCTTCTAGTTCATCTAGACAACATACAATTTCTATTTTATGCAGGCTTGAAGTTAGGATTAAAATCTACATTTTTATTATATTGGGAAGGGCATTCTTGATGCCAGAATGGGTGGTGGGTATCTCGACTGAACATGATGATAATCCAAAAACCTAATATTGGATGTTATCAATAACCCTATATGTGTTATAAACACTAGTTTTTATCCATGAATCACTAAAATTAGAGTTCTCTAATTGTCACTTACAATTTGACAACATTTGTTGTCATTAATTTTGAACTCTTGAATAGTGGAGTGAACATACAATGAGAAGAGAATAAATGGACAAGAAGATGGAAGTGGAGAGGGAGATAGAAAAAATATTAATAAAATAAATAGATACAATGGCCAAAATATTCCATTGCCTCAAAATACATGAGAATTATGATCTTTTGTTACTTCTGAGGGCAAATGAAGAAATAAATGAAAACAAATCTATAGAGGAAGAGATATCCCAACATAACTTCATGATTACATTGATGAATTCAAGTTGAATACAAGAAGAGGAAAACCTTTCAATAAAGTTGTAAGCAACAAGTGATAATTTGAAGCATTTCCAAAGAGACAACATCATAAATAAAGAGGTAAAACATAACCACATCATCAAACTTGCACCACTAAAATATATAGGGACATCTCAAGAAAGTAGGAAGGAGACGGGTATTCCATTATTTGTTTTAATTTTACACATAATATAATTATATTATTTCTATAAATTCAGTGAATATAAAACTGGAATATCAAGTCCCAACAGATAGTAAACCAATGTAGTAAGGATATCCACATTAGAATAATGATAAATATTGTAGACCAATCATGAGAGGCAATTCATAGTAATATAGGAATTTATCTTAAACATTATTTTAATAAGATATAGTTTAATTAAAACATATTTTTAAAGATTGTAATATGATATTTATAAATGGCTCCAAGGAAATATTAAAGACAATCATATCTAAATATGTCCATACAACCATCAAATTTAGTTTTAAAATGATAATACGAGCAAAATTTTATGGCATAAATGTGATCTCCACAAAATGTGAACATCTCTCTCTCTCTCTCTCTCTCTCTCTCTCTCTATATATATATATATATATATATATATATATATATATATATATATAGGGAGGGATAGAGAGAGAGAGAGAGATGTCCACATTTTGTGGAGATCACATTTATGCCATTAAATTTTTCTCGTATTATCATTTCAAAATTAAATTTGATGGTTGTATGGACATATTTAGATATGATTGTATTCAATATATATCTGTGTGTGTGTGTGGTTGCATGTGTCCATAGAAAATATAAAGGCATATAAAATAAGAACATAATATAAAGCTGAGAGAATATTATATATGCATCTAATGTCCATAACACATTAATTATAATATAGGTATAAAAAATTACACCATCTAACAACATAATATAACTTCAAGTGAATGTCATATATGCATATAATTCCACCATATTTTCATAAAAACAAGTACATCAACTTAGATATCCTACTCATCAAATATTCTACCTCTCTTTGCATTTT